>WOXC01003519.1:1800000-2050000 GCA_011680675.1 Gymnobelideus leadbeateri | reverse complement strand
CAATGAGAATGTGGATTTGCCTTTTTTTTCCCTTCCTATTCTCCCCCTCCCTTGTAACCACTTCCCCTTGCTTCTTCTACATGAGATAGCTTACCCTACCCTGTCTTTCCCCATCTCCTCTTGCCACTTTCCTCTCTCACCTCATAATTTCATCCCTTGAGTATTCTCCCTTCCCAACAAATTCAACCTATGCCCTCTATCCATATATAACTGTAACCATATACACACACATTCACATGTGTATTCATATGACCACACCCCCTTCTTCCATTATTTTCATAGTGAGAAAGATATCATCAGTCACTGTTATTGCTTTTCCATATAGGAATGTAAATAGTTCAACTTTGATAAGTTCCTTTTGATTTCTTTTCCCTGATTACCTTCTCAGGCATCTCTTGCTTCTTGCATCTGGATGTCAAATTTTCAATTCAATTCTGTTTTTTTTCCTCAAGAGTGCTTGAAAGTCCTCTATTCCACTGAATGACCATATTTTCCCTGAAACAAAATACTCAGTTTTGCTGGGTAGGTGACCCTTGGGTTCATTCCCAGTTCTTTTGCCCTCTGGAATATCATATTCCATGCCCTTTGATCCCTCAGTGTAGAAGCTGCCAGGTCCTGGGCTATTCTGATTGTGTTTCCACAATATTGCAATTGTTTCTTCCTGGCTGCTTGTAGTATTTTCTCCCTGATCTGGGGATTCTGGAACCTGGCTATAATATTCCTGGGAGTTTTCTTTTTGGGATCTTTTTCAGGAGGTGATCAGTGGATTCTTTCAACCTCTATTTTGCCTCTGGATCTAAAACATCAGGGCAATTTTCCTTGAGAATTTCTTGAAGGGTGATTTCTAGGTTCTTTCTTTGATCATGGCTTTCAGGTAGTCCAATAATTTTTAAATTATCTCTTCTGGATCTATTTTCCAGGTCAGTGGTTTTTCCCATGAGATATTTCACATTGCTTTCTATTCTTTCATTTGTTTGGATCTGCTTAACAGCATCTTGATTTCTCATAAAGTCATTAGCTTCCATTTGCTCCAGTCTAACTCTGAAGGAATGAATCTCCTCAGTGAACTTTTGAGATTCTTTTCCATCTGGCAAATTTGACTTTTTAAGGCATTCTTCTCCTCATTGCCCTTTTGGGCCTCCTTTGCCATTTGAGTTAGTCTATTTTTTAAGGTGTTGTTTTTCTCAGTCAGGCTGTTGACCCTCATTTCATACTTTTCCTGTATCCTTCTCATTTCTCTTTCCAATTTTTCCTCCACTTCTCTTATTTGATTTTTAAAGTCCTTCTTAAGGTCCTCTATGGCCTGCAACCCGGTCATGTTTTCCCCTGGGGCTTTTGGAGCAGGACTTCTGACCTCACAGTCCTTTTCCTGCTCTATGCCCCCAAAATCGGAGTCTAGGGTTGCATTTTTCTGTTTCTTTTGCCTTGGCATGTTGCCACTTAATTGCTTGACTTTTGGGCTTGTTGCCACACTATGGCTTTAAGGCCAGCTAGAGGAATTTTCGTCCAGAACGTGTGGGGGGCAACTTCCGTTTCTGGCAAGCTGTAAACCCACCCACGACTTCCACCCTAGATCACAATCCAGATCCAGGGAGGTTAAAGCAAGAGCGATTACCCCCAAGACTGATCGCTGGATCTCCCTACAATTAATTGCAGGCCAGGAGCTGGAGATGCCTCTGAAAACTACAAAATGGCGTGTCTCCTCAGCAGCTTCTAGCCCCCAGGGGAGGGAGCCGACACATTCCCCCAAATACAGGTCCCAAAGTCCATAGGACACTAACCTCTTACTTTGTCCTAGGCATGTCTATGTTGATAATTCTGGAGTCACCATGGCTGCTGGTGTTCTGGAGTTCCTCCAGCCGGCTGCTGGCCCTGCCTCCCTGGAGCTAAAACCTCAGCTCACATGGACCTGGTCTCCGCTTGGCTCCGCTTCCTGCGCTCTGCACGTTGTGCGCTGCCGGCTCCCAGAGTGCTGTGCTGGTCCTTCCTGCAGGGCTGCTGGGCCGTCCTCAGCAGGAGGTTAGCTTCTCTGTGTCATTCTGTGGGTGCTGGGGCTCCCTTGAGAATTTTTTGAAAGATGGTGTCTAGGCTCTTTTTTTGATGATGGCTTTCAGGTAGTCCAAATATTTAAAAATTATCTCTCCTTGATCTATTTTCCAAGTCAGTGGTTTTTCCAATGAGAGATTTCACATTGCTTTCTATTTTTTCATTTTTTTGGATCTGTTTTATAATATCTTGATTTCTCATAAAGTCATTAGCTTCCATTTGCTCCAATCTAATTTTGGAGGAATTATTTTCTTCAGTTAGTTTTTGAAATTCCTTTTCCATCTGGACAATTTGGCTTTTTAAGGCATTCTTCTCTTCATTTGCTTTTTGGGCCTCTTTTGCCATTTGGGTTAGTCTATTTTTTTTAAGGTTTTATTTTCTTCAGTATTTTTTGGGTCTCCTTTAGCCAGCTGTTGACTCACTTTTCATGATTTTCTTACATCATTCTCATTTCTCTTCCCAATTTTTCCTCCACTTCTTCTACTTGATTTTCAAAATTCTTCTTGAGCTCCTCCATGGCTTGTAACCAATTCATATTTTTCTTGGAAGCTTTTGATGTAGGAGTTCTGATTTTGTTGTCTTCCTCCCATTCCATAATTTGATCCTTTTTGTCCCCCCAAAAAGATTCTATGGTCTGTGCCTCCTCTGCTTGCTCATCTTGCCAGCCAATTACTTGATTTTTGAGTTCTTTGCCATGGTAGGACTCTGCTTCCAGATTGCAGAGAGCTATCTCCCAAATTGCTGGGATTTTTGCAGCTGCTGGAGCTATTAGTTGGGCACCCTCTCTGCAGCCCCCATAAGCTCTGGCACACAGGCTCCACACCCCAGGATCACCACCCAATACCATGATCCAGATCCAAGCAGGTTAATGCAAGAGCAATTACCCTCTGAAATGGTTGCTTGGTCCCCCTGTGATCTGCAGGCCAGGAGCCCTGGACACAGCCACACCACAGCAACTGCAGCTCCCGTGCCTCTGCCACTTCTTGCCCCATGGCCAAGGGCCAGACCATGCTCTTCTCCACTGAGTTCCAGCAGAGTTCCTGACTGACGTTTTACTTTCTTTTTGGCATTTATGGGTTGAGAAGTCTGGAAACTGTTATAGCTGTTGGTGATTCACTCTCCAGAAGTCTGCTCTGGCTGCTGCTGGTCAGGGCTGACCCACCCTGTCTCTCCCCATCTCCTCTTGCCACATTCCTCTCTCACCTCTTAACTTCACCCCTTAAGTATCATCCCTTCCCACCAAATTCAACCTTTGCCCTCTATCCATGTATAACTGTAAACATATATACACACATCCACATATGTATTCATATGGCCATATACCCTTCTTCAACTATTTTCATACTGAGAAAGGTTTCATCAGTCACAGTTATTGTTTTTCCATGTAGGAATGTAAATAGTTCAACTTTGATAAGTTCCTTTTGATTTCTTTTCCCTGATTACCTTCTCAAGCATCTCTTGCTTCTTGTGTCTGAATGTCAAATTTTCTATTCAACTCTGTTTTTTCCTCAAGAATGCTTGAAAGTCCTCTATTCCACTGAATGACCATATTTTCCCCTGAAACAAAATACTCAGTTTTGCTGGGTAGGTGACTCTTGGCTTCAATCCCAGCTCTTTTGCCCTCTGGAATATCATATTCCATGCCCTTCGATCCCTCAGTGTAGAAGCTGCCAGGTCCTGGGCTATTCTGATTATGTTTCCACAATATTGAAATTGTTTCTTCCTGGCTGCTTGTAGTATTTTCTCCTTGATCTGGGAATTCTGGAACCTGGCTACAATATTCCTAGGAGTTTTCTTTTTGGGATCTTTTTCAGGAGGTGATCAGTAGATTCTTTCAACCTCTATTTTGCCCTCTGGATCTAAAACATCAGGGCAATTTTCCTTGAAAATTTCTTGAAGGGTGATTTCTAGGTTCTTTCTTTGATCATGGCTTTCAGGTAGTCCAATAATTTTTAAATTGTCTCTCCTGGATCTATTTTCCAGGTCAGTGGTTTTTCCATGAGATATTTCACATTGCCTTCTAATCTTTCATTTGTTTGGATCTGCTTAACAGCATCTTGATTTCTCATAAAGTCATTAGCTTCCATTTGCTCCAGTCTAACTCTGAAGGAATGAATCTCCTCAGTGAACTTTTGAGATTCTTTTTCCATCTGGCAAATTCAACTTTTTTAAGGCATTCTTCTCCTCATTGCCCTTTTGGGCCTCCTTTGCCATTTGAGTTAGTCTATTTTTAAGGTATTGTTTTCCTCAGTCAGACTGTTGACTCTCATTTCATACTTTTCCTGCATCCTTCTCATTTCTCTTCCCAATTTTTCCTCCACTTCTCTTATCTGCTTCTTAAGATCCTCCATGGCCTGTAACCTGCTCATATTTTCCTTTGAGGCTTTTGGAGCAGGATTTCTGATCTCACAGTCCTCCTCCTCTTCCATGCTTCGATCCTCTTTGCCCCCAAAGTAGGGATCTAATGTTTCATTTTTCTGTTTATTTTGTTTCCTTTGCCTAGGCATGTTGCCACTTAATTACTTGACTTTTGGGCTTGTTGCCACTGTAGGACTCTGCCACCAGACAGGGGAGCTTCCGTCCGGAACGTTGAGGTCTTCACAACTTCCAGTTCTGGCAAGTTGGATGCCCACCCCAGATCTCCCCCCAGATCACAATCCAGATCCAAGCAGGTTAAAGCAAGAGCGATTAACCTCCAAGACTGATCCCTGGATCTCCCTACAGTTCGCAGGCTAGGAGCTGATGCTGCCACTGAAGCTGCAAAATGGCGAGTGTCTCCTCAGTGGCTTCTAGCCCCCAGGGGAGGAAGCCGACACATTACCCAAATACTGGTCCCAAAGTCCATCAGGCACCAACCTCTTACTTTGTCCTAGGCATGTCTGTGTTGATAATTCTGGAATCTCCACAGCTGCTGGTGTTCTGGGGTCCCTCCAGCTGGCTGCTGGCCCAGCCGCCCTGGGGCTAAAACTGTGGCTCATGTGGACCTGGGCTCAGCTCTCTGCACTGGGCTGTTAGCTCCCAGAATGCTGTGCTGGCCACTCCCAGAGTGCTGTGCTGGCCCTTCCTTCAGGGCTGCTGGGCTGTCTTCAGCGGGAGGTTAGCTTCTCTGTGTAGTTCTGTGGGTGCTGTTGTTCCAGAAGTTGTTCAGAGTCCCCTTTTACATAGTTTGGAAGTGGTATGGGACAGAACACCTTGGAAGTGCTGTTTCTACTCCGCCATCTTGGCTCCACCTCTCTGATCCACTTATTCTTTAGGATCAAACTTATTTAGTTTTCAATTAATTTTTTTTTAAAGCAATTGGGGTTAAGTAACTTGCTCAAGGTTACATGGCTAGTCATTATTTATGCGTGGGTGCTCATTTTCTGAGACCGGATCTGATCTTGCGTCATCCAAACTCCGAGGCCGGCACTCTTACTCACTGCGCCACCTAGCCGCCCCTTTAGGGCAATTGGGGTTAAGTAACTTGCCCAAGGTTACACGGCTAGGTTTTTGTTTATATGGATTAATTGTCAGAGGCCAGCTCCGAACTCAGGTCCTTCTGATTCCAGGGCCGGCGCTCTATTCACTGCGCCACCTAGCCGCCCCCTTCAATTAATTTTTAATTTGCTTCAAAGACTCTTTATTGAGTGGTTTTTATAATATTATGGTTTGGTTAAAGAAATATAATATTTGTTTTTCTGTATTTTTCATGAGGTTTTCAATGCCCTAATGTTTGTGAAGGCATAATGCACATTTGAAAAATAAATACATTCTTTCCCATTCATATTCAATATTCTCCAGAGGTCTATCATATGTAACTTTTCAAAAATTCTTTTCATGTTCTTAATTTATTTTGTTCAATTTTTTGTGAATTTAGATTTATCTACATCTCAAAGAGGAATGTTGAAATCTCCTACTATTATTTTTTCTCCTTGTAATTAATTTAACTTTTCCTTTAGGAATTTGGATATTATGCCATTTGGTACATGTATATCTAGTGCTGGTATTAATTCATTATCTCTGATACCTTTTTAGCAAAATATGATTTCATTATTTATCTCATTTAAATAGGCTTGTTTTTAATGTTTTGTCTGAGATTGCAATTGCTACTCTTTTTTTTTTTTTTTACTTCAGCTGAATCACAATATATTTTGCTCCAGTCCCTTATTTTAACACTCCATATATCTTCCTGTTTCAAGTATGTTTCTTGTAAACAATTTATCATTGGATGCTGGTTTCTAATCCATTTTGCTTTCCTCTTTTTTTATGGGTAAGTGCATTCAATTTATATTCACAGTTATGATTGTTAATTGTGTATTTTCCTCCATCCTATTCCCTTTTATTTTTCTTTCTCTTTTTTTCTCTGACCCTCTTTAAGAGTTTATTTTGCTTCTAACTAATCCCTCCCTTAATCTACATTCCATTTTAATCATCCCACCCCCATTTCCCTTTCCTCATTCCCCTCCTGTTTCCATAATGGGTGAAATATATTTCTATACCCTACTCTGTGTGTGTATGTGTATGCATTCTTTCCTCCTTTGATCAGTTCCAATGAGAATGAAGTTCAAGTGTCACCCATTCATTTTACCTCCCCCCCAAATCCTTCATCCTTGTATTGACTTTTACTTTTATACCCAATTTATGAGATGTAATTTTCCCCATGCTTCTTCTTTCTTCTTCCTTCCTTCTCTCATTCTTCTTCCTCACCCTTTTTATTTTTCTCTTAAGATAAATAAAACATAGCAGAATCACTCCTAGGCCCTGTGTTTAGATTTCCTCGACCCTTGATGAGAGTTCTGAGGGTAAATATGTATATCATAGCCCCATATAAGAATGTAAACTTGTTTAGTCCTTTATAGTTGCTCTCTCAGATTTAGCTTTTTATGCTTCTCTTGAATACTCTGTTTAATATGTTAGATTTTCTGCTCATCTGTGGTCTTTTCATCAGGAATATTTGAAAGTCCTCTATTTCATTAGTGGTGCATTTTCCCCTCATATTTCCTCTACATAACTTAGTTTTGCCAGATAAATTGTTTTTGGTTGTTAACCCAGATCTTTTGTAGTTCCTCAGTACTTAAATTCTTTCTTTTTGACTCCTTGTAGTGTTTTTTTCTTTGACCTAGGAGATCTGGAATTTGATTCTAATATTGGAGAGTTTTCATTTTGGGGTTTCTTTTAGGATGTGACCAGTGGATTCTTTTCATTTTTACTTTCCCTCTAGTTCTAAAAGATTTGGGCAGATTTCATTTTATGATTTCTTGAAATATGATGTCTAGGCTCTATTTTTTTGGTCATGGTTTTTCAGGTAGTTCAATGATTCTTAAATTATCTCTCTTCAAAGTGCTTTACAGGTCAGTTGTTTTTACAATGAGATATGTTGCATTTTATTCTGTTTATATACCCTGTACTTGTTTAAGGATCCCTTGGGGATCTCATCTCTTAGCACTTTAATGCATTGTATTTGCACTCTTTTCTAGATCCTGTGCCCAATGTCTATCTAGGTCACCTTGGATTGGAAAAATGACTCCTTTCAACTTTTTCTTGGATTTCTCAATTGTAATTGAGTTTGGTTAATTTTCTAACTCTTTATAGAGGAAGTTTCGTTGAGGAGCTAAGTTGTACTTCTTCCTATTACCCTACTACCTTGATTCCTCCCCCATTGTGAGCTCCTTGAGAACAGAGCCTGTCTCCATTTTTCTGTTTGTATTCCCATTGCTTACCATGTCTTTTGTGCATAGTAAATACTTAATAAATGCTTTTTCATTCACTCATAAGCTACAAAAAAGGACACTAACCTGCATTGGTACAATTGGCTTTCTCACTCAGACATTTTCTATACTATTGTGGGTCCAATTGAAATTGTAGGCCCAATCCCTATCTCTATTAGTATATGGTAAAAATTCACTTTTACCTACGTGTGAAAACTTTAAATAGAGTTCCATTTAACTCCATTTAAGTGGAGTCCCATTCTCTCTGAGTAATATGGGGGAGATTCCTACTTGGGTATGAGCTAGCCATGAGCTCTGAGGTCCCAGTGCATATTGAGTTTTTCAGCCACTGAATGATCCTTTAATCCTAAATGTCCATTAGGTAGCTAAGAAACTCAATCTATGATGGAACCTCAGAGGCTAGAAATGGACTTGATGGCAGAGTTGGGAGTAATTTTTGTGAATCAAACCATGTGTTTTTGACCTAAAATGGTATCAGAATTTCTGAGTGAAATTGAGAAACCCCTAGTTATGATATGGAGTCAACATATGAGACAAACAGTTTGTTTCTCGTGAATGGATAATAGACACTTAGAGCTCTCCTAGATTAAGTTGGGCAAAATTCTCCTCCTTGTCTCACTTCCTAGCCATCTACTCCACTACTTGGCCAAGTTCCTCCATTTGAGATGATATGTTGGGAGGAGTGGTTACCATATTGGCCAAGTCATAATCCCAAAGGATTTCATCAGGTGAGAAGCATGGGTCAAATCTAAACAAGTTAAATTTAAAAGGGACAGCATCCTTTTCATCCTCTGTGGGAAAGATCTGGGGACTCTCCTATGCTTCAAGGTCAATGTGAGTCAATGCATGACATAGCAACCAAAAATGTATGTAATCCCAGACTAATTTACGTTTGACAGCGTCAAGAACAATAGAAGTGATACTTCTGGTGTACTCTTCTCTGATCAGACAACATTCGGACTACTGTGAGTAAGTCTCAGTGCCATGTTTTTAGGAAGTATTTAGCATGGCATGGTGGATGCAGTGCTAGAGTTAAGAAACTCAGAGTTTGAATCCTGCCTTAGACACTTAAAAATTGTATGACCTTGGGACAGTCTCTGAACCTCTCTGGATCTCAGTTTTCTCATCTGTAAAACAAAGGGTTGGATCTGATAAGCTCTCAAATCTCTTCTAGTTCTAAATCTGCAATCCCATGGATGGGAAAGCAGAGTAGAAAACTGAGCTGTTGAATGGACTTCCCTCTTCCCAACTGCTGTACTTGCTTCATTTCATCTACAGTCTTCTGCTATTTGCCTGCCTTGTCTGCTCTTGTTCTTTGATCTATATGCTAATCTAATGGTGCCTGGTTACCTCCCCTGTCTGGTGCTCCTGAACGTAGGTACTTCAGTTAAGCTGAATATGCTAAATAAGTCCTGGGATAAAATTGCTAGACCCCATAGTTAGCAAACAGAATTTGTTGAGCCCCCATCGTAGCATTTGGTTTATTTTGCTCTTGTGAACATAACTCACTTTACCTTGTCTTGTGGTTATTTATGTCCGTATCTTCTATTTGACTTTAAGCTTTTGAGGGTATGAACTGCATCTTAATTTAATTCAATTCAACAAACATCATGTGCCTGTTACATGCAAAGCACTTTATAAGGTCTTGGGCATGCAAATACAAAATAACATAATTCCTGCCTTCAAGGGGAGGTTTACATTTTCCCTAGTTTTCTTAAAGAATTATATTAGTGAATATAGTAATAATCATGTTATGCTTACTTTACACACACACACACACACACACACACACACACACACACACACACCCACCTCACAGTGGATAGAGTGCTGGCCCTGGAGTCAGAAGGACCTGAGTGCAAATCCAGCTTGTTATGTGATTCTGAGTAAGTCACTTAACCCTGTTTGTTTCAGTTTCCTCATCTGTAAAATAAGTCGGAAAAGGAAACAGCAAAACACTCCAATATCTTTGCCAAGAAAACCAAAATAGGGTCACGAAGAGTTGGACACAATTAATCGACTTAATATATATGTGTATGTGTATGTGCATATATATATATATATATATATATATATATATATATATATATATATATATATATATATTCCCTAGCATCTAGTACAGGGCTTTGAACATAGTAAGTAAATATTTACTGAAAAAAAGAATGGATTCTACCATTCTGCCTAGCTGATCATAATCAAATTTATTCATTGGTGTAAATTTAGATTTGCTCCCAAGGGTGGACCCTTGGTTGAAGATCCACTCCTGGGGCTTTTCTTGGATGAAATGGCTTAAAATGTACCTACAATTAAGTGTAAAATAGCCGGATACCTTTGTCTACATCCCAGAACCACAAAGTTTTTCAAATGGGAAAGAGCCCAGAAACTTCATTATTTAATACCAAACCTGAATGAGCCAGTGATAGATGTAATGTGACTGCCAGGTCTTATGGATAAAGGCTTGTTATTGCTTAAGGGCTGAAAAACTGGTGTCCTAGAACCTGTCTGGAAGAAACACTACATTTATTTAAATACCAAAATAAGATCATCAGCTATAGAGAATGGCAGTGAAGATTATCAAGCCCAGAGGTCCTAAATTTTGGGTTCTATCAGAGCAAGGTCAAAACTGGCATGTGTAACAGAGGTGTCTCTACTTAACCCTCATGGGTAGACATAGGACCAGTGAATGGAAATTCTAAGGAGGCAGACTTGGGTTCAACATAAGAGGAAAGTCCTGACAATTGGCACCACCCCTCAAAAATGGATTGCCTCAAAAGATGATAAACTCTCTCACACTGAAGGTTTTCAAGTGATGAATGTTTGACCACCTTTGTGGGGATGCAGTGGGGGGAATTCATCCTTTAGGTAGTGATCCGACCTCCAAAGTCAGGGGCAGCCGGGTCTTACCTTATTCTGGTCTTCAGTGTATACCTGGTCATAGTCCAGCTACGTTCCCCAAGAATGGAGTTCCAAGCCAGGAGAGCCAACGAGTAACAAGACTTTATTCAGCAGCTTCTTATGTGATTACATCCTAACTTCTACATGATCAGCCAAGAGTTCTGAGTATATAGTATATAATTGCAGAACCATCACAAACAACTATCTTTGGGAGTACAACATTGTCCTTCTTCCCATACACCTCTTACGCCACAGCCAAGTACTCTGTATCAAGTTCCAAGTACTGGCCAGGATGTTCTACACCTCCCTAAACCTCTCCAAACCTCCCTGGAATCTCAAGGCTTCTCTTCCCTTGAAGAGCCTATCGGTTGGCAACAAGTCAGAAGGTCACGGAGCTCCCTTCCTGGAACAGAGCTGTCTCACAGAATGTCTGATTTACCTCCACAGTGTTACTGTAGAGTCAGCATGCTCTGGGTCTCATTCCTCCAGGGAAACTGTATGTATACCCCCAACAAGGTAGGGCTTAGCTAGGAGATCTCTGATATCTGTGAGAATTGATGATTCATACAGACAAGTAAAGTAGGCACCTGTTTGTACAGTTTGTATATAAGTACTTATAAGTGCTAGAGATACAAAGAAAGACAAAAGGTAGTCCTTGGTATGGAGGAGTTAATAATCTAATGGAGGAACTCACAAACTTTAGCACCATCAGAAAGGCTTCCTTTCACCCATCTTCAAATGCTTTTGCCACAGTTTGGCTTATACTCCAAATTCTAACATTGGCAAGTCATTCCTTTAGTTTGAGACTTTTCCCTCTACTAAAATGCAAGCATCCCTGGGATAGTTCACAATTAAGTCTTTAGTCATTTGCTTCTGAAGATACATCCAAATCTTTTCCTAAAGGAGTTTTTGACTCATCTTTTAGAGAAAACAACAGGATAGTTGGGTTCCTAATGCCCCGGGGTTGGAATATCACTGGTAGAAAGATATGTGCAAAAAGGTGACTGGGGGCGGGTACCAAAGTTAAACTTTGCTTACTTCATAGTGTTGCCAAGGAGAGGCAGAAATTCCAGATGCTGGAAGGAGTTTCTTTCTAATTACCTAAATCCTCCCTATCCCTGAAGGCTGCACTGGGGTTCCTGTTCTTCCAGCCTATTCATGTTACTGGAGCTTCGGTTTTAATGGTGTTGGACTAGATGACCTCAGAGGTGCTTCTAGCTTCAAATCAATGGTCTAGGACAGAAATAGGGAACCTGTGGCCTCGAGGTCACATGCAGCACTTTGGGTCTTCAAGTGCAGCCCTTTTACTGCATCCGAACTTCACAGAACAAATGCTTTAAGGGGGCCACACTTGAGGATGTAGAAGGTCACATATGACCTCATTAAGGGGATTTGTTCTGTGAAGTCTGGGTGCAGTCAAAGGGCTGCACTTGAGGGCCTAGAGGACCACATGTGGCCTTGATGCTGCAGGTTCCCCACCCCTGATCTAGGAACAAAGAGGGTTTGATATGTACAGTCATGTTTACTTCTAAGATTCTATGCTCTTAAATTCTGTCTAAAGGCTGCTATCAATTCTGTTTCCTTTTAGCTATAAAATTCAATATTTTAAGACTTCCTCCTGCTTTAAAATGATGCATTCAATGTTTTAATATTCTTAGTTCTGACATCTCTTCCTTTCAGTAACACATGTATTAAGCACTGACTGTATGCAAGACACTGTACTAGATACAAGCTATACAAACATTAAATAGTCTCTTCAGTTAAAGAGTTGGGGTTGAGGGCACACAGGATTCAGAATATAAAATGAATACAGGTAAGTGAATATGACATAATTTGACAAAAGAGAGAACATTAACAACTGGTGGGCATCAGTAAAGGCTTCACGTAAACAATGGGACCTGAACTAACACTTGAGGGAAGCTAAGAATTCTAAGAAGCAAAGGTTGAGGAGAGAATGAGTTCTAGCAATAGGAGACTGTCTATGAAAGGGAGAGAGATGGAAGGTGGAATGTTGAATTTAGGGATCAGCTGATAGGACAGGCCATCTTAACTAGAATATAGAGACTGTCAAGGGAATAATACATTTAGAAATTTAGGTGGAGCCAGGCTATGAATATGAATTACATTAAATGCTAAGATAAAGAAATTATTTTCTTCTCGAGGCAATAGGGAGCCACTGAAGATTTACGAGTGGGTGAATAACATAATCAGTCTTGTGCCCTTATGTGTTCTTTAACCTAAATTTTTATTTTCTAAGAACTCCTGGAGTTCTAACATTCAATGAGTGTATGGTTTTACTACAATGCACAGTAATCTCTCAATATGAATACCAGTGTGATCTTGGGCAAAAACCATTTTTGTTTCTATGGGCCTCAGTTTCCTCATCTGTAAATTGAGAGGGAGGGTCACTTTAGGTGATCTCTAAGGCCCCTTCCAGCTCTAAATCTATAATGCTACAGATGGCATTTAATCATATACTTCCTTCGATTATAAATTAACTTCTACATGCATTCATCTTATTTTTTAACCAAAACAATGACCTTTTAGAGGACAAGGGCTCCTTTCTGTATAGATTTTTTTGACTTCCTTAGCACTTAACATAAGTCTAGGTACCTAGTAATTCCTTAATAAATACTCCTTGAATGAAGGCATGACTCTACAACACCAAACCAGAATAGATTGCTATGATGTCCCTTATTTGGTTGAGAAGAGTCCAAGTCAGGGAATGAGATGTGGCAGTAGCGTGTATATAACATGGGCTGGAATGAAGAAGGATAACAGATTTCCTGTTCTCATTCATTTACTTCTCCAGCATATCACTAGTCTGGGTGCTTAGAATGGATATAAGCGGGTAAAACATGATTGTTACCCTCTTAAATTTTAGTTGAACAGGAACGACAGACATGCAAAAAATTAAGTAATAAAGGGCAGTTTCTGTTATATAATATTGGAGTGGTTTGCCGTTCCCTTCTCCAGCTCATTTTACAGATGAGGAAACTGAGGCAAACAGGGTGACGTGACTTGCCTCGGGTCATACAGCTAGTAAATGTCTGAGACCAGATTGAACTCAGGTCTTCCTGACTCCAGGCCTGGCACTGTGGGCTGGAGTAGTCAGGCAATAGAGGATTTAGAGCTAGAATTTTCTGCCTGTTATTCAGATAGATACATGACTCAGCACACTACCTTCTTAGTTGGAAGAACATCATGGGCCTTGGCTTGGAGGATGGAATGAGTGTGGGAGACAATGAAGAGACTAATTTGGCAGAGGTTTGGATAGAGAGGTAGTAGGGGATAATAATCAAAAGGTATGTTGGGGCCAGATTGTGGAGGATTCTGAAAATCCAGGCAAAAGTAGTTGGACTTTATCCTTTAAGTGAAAGAGTTATTGGAGGGCTTTGAACTGTGGAATGATGTGATTATAGAGATGCATTAAGAAGATTAATCTGGCAGCATGGGAAGGATGAATTGGAGGGTGAAGAGAGTAAAGTATCCAGAGGAGGACAAACAGTTGGTGAACAGCCTTGAGTTTATATTTGAGGATTGATTGAAAGAACTGGGAATGTTTACTTTCAATAAGAGATTTCATAGGAATCTTTGATTTATTGCTAGAAGGGAATTTAAAGGTCATCTAGTCTAACCCTCTATTCTAGAGATCCGTCATAAAAACCCAAATTGGTGAAATGACTTGCCCAAGGGTTTGTTCAATCTGCTACTCTTTATACACTAGACCAGGATTTCTTAAACTTTTTCCACTTATATCCCCTTTTTGTGTTTTGGTGGCCTTCATTGGTATTTCATAACCTGAAGACATGCGCAGTACAAAATGTGCATGCTTTGTGTTCAGAACCAAGGCTGCAGTGAAGTCACCAGATACAACACAGACAAGCGCTTCCAGAAACACCTGAAATTTATTATACATTTGATTTTTAATTAATTTTAATTTTAATTAATGACCAAAATTAGCATGGGGATATTAACATTAAGAAACCTTTTACTGGGGGGCGGAGCCAAGATGGCAGAGTAGAAACAGCTCTTCCCTCTGCCCCCAGATTCCCCACAAACTATGTGAAAAAGGACTCTGAACAACTTCTGGAGCCCCAGCACCCACAGAACGACACAGAGAAGCTAACCTCCCGCTGAGGGCAGCCCAGCAGCCCTGCAGGAAGGACCAGCGCAGTGGTCTGGGAGCTGGCAGCGCGCAGAGCGCAGAGTGCAGGAGCCGAGCCGAGCCCAGGTCCGCGTGAGCCGAGGTTTTAGCCCCAGGGCGGCAGGGCCAGCAGCCAGCTGGAGGAACCCCAGAACACCAGGAGCTGTGGGGACTCCAGAATTATCAACATAGACTTGCCTAGGACAAAGTAAGAGGTTAGTGTCCTATGGACTTTGGGACCTGTATTTGGGGAATGCGTCAGCTCCCTCCCCTGGGGGCTAGAAGCTGCTGAGGAGACACGCCACTTTGTAGTTTTCAGAGGCATTTCCGGCTCCCAGCCTACAAATCGTGGGGAGATCCAGCGATCAGTCTTGGGGGGTAATCGCTCTTGCTTTAACCTCCCTGGATCTGGATTGTGATCTAGGGTGGAAGTTGTGGGTGGGTTTACAGCTTGCCAGAAACGGAAGTTGCCCCCCACACGTTCGGGACGAAAATTCCTCTATCTGGCCTTAAAGCCATAGTGTGGCAACAAGCCCAAAAGTCAAGTAATTAAGTGGCAACATGCCAAGGCAAAGGAAACAGAAAAATGCAACCCTAGACTCCTATTTTGGGGGCATAGAGCGGAAAAGGACTGTGAGGTCAGAAGTCCTGCTCCAAAAGCCCCAGGGGAAAACATGAGCGGGTTGCAGGCCATAGAGGACCTTAAGAAGGACTTTAAAAATCAAATAAGAGAAGTGGAGGAAAAATTGGAAAGAGAAATGAGAAGGATGCAGGAAAAGTATGAAATGAGGGTCAACAGCCTGACTGAGGAAAACAACACCTTAAAAAATAGACTAACTCAAATGGCAAAGGAGGCCCAAAAGGGCAATGAGGAGAAGAATGCCTTAAAAAGTCGAATTTGCCAGATGGAAAAAGAATCTCAAAAGTTCACTGAGGAGATTCATTCCTTCAGAGTTAGACTGGAGCAAATGGAAGCTAATGACTTTATGAGAAATCAAGATGCTGTTAAGCAGATCCAAACAAATGAAAGATTAGAAGGCAATGTGAAATATCTCATGGGAAAAACCACTGACCTGGAAAATAGATCCAGGAGAGACAATTTAAAAATTATTGGACTACCTGAAAGCCATGATCAAAGAAAGAACCTAGAAATCACCCTTCAAGAAATTCTCAAGGAAAATTGCCCTGATGTTTTAGATCCAGAGGGCAAAATAGAGGTTGAAAGAATCCACCGATCACCTCCTGAAAAAGATCCCAAAAAGAAAACTCCCAGGAATATTATAGCCAGGTTCCAGAATCCCCAGATCAAGGAGAAAATACTACAAGCAGCCAGGAAGAAACAATTTCAATATTGTGGAAACACAATCAGAATAGCCCAGGACCTGGCAGCTTCTACACTGAGGGATCGAAGGGCATGGAATATGATATTCCAGAGGGCAAAAGAACTGGGAATGAACCCAAGGGTCACCTACCCAGCAAAACTGAGTATTTTGTTTCAGGGGAAAATATGGTCATTCAGTGGAATAGAGGACTTTCAAGCATTCTTGAGGAAAAAACCAGAGTTGAATAGAAAATTTGACATCCAGACACAAGAAGTAAGAGATGCCTGAGAAGGTAATCAGGGAAAAGAAATCAAAAGGAACTTATCAAAGTTGAACTATTTACATTCCTATATGGAAAAGTAATATCTGTGACTGATGATATCTTTCTCACTATGAAAATAATGGAAGAAGGGGGTGTGGTCATATGAATACATATGTGAATGTGTGTGTATATGGTTACAGTTATATATGGATAGAGGGCATAGGTTGAATTTGTTGGGAAGGGAGAATACTCAAGGGATGAAATTATGAGGTGAGAGAGGAAAGTGGCAAGAGGAGATGGGGAGAGACATGGTAGGGTAAACTATCTCATGTAGGGGAAGTGGTTGCAAAGGAGGGGGAGAATAAGGAAGGCTAAAAAGGCAAAACCACATTCACATTGAATTTGGTTCAGGGAGAAAATGACATACATACTAAATGGGATATCTCAACCTGCAGCAGGATAGGGGGAAGGGGGATGAGAGGAGGGATGATGGATGGGAGGGCATCCTTGGGGTGAGGGGAGGTTGGAAGTACCCACTATAGAAGAGGGACAGGATCATGTAGGGAATGGACCAGGTGGGGGGTGGGATGAGTGGGAGGGAATTATAAGCAGCCTTGTACATTATATCTACCATGATAATGTTTTGCATAGCTAGACATGTACAACATATACTGAATTACTTATCTCCCAAGAAGGAATGGGTGACAAGGGAGGAAGGAAATGGATCTGAAATTTGAGGTCGTAACATTAGATGTTTCAAATATATATAAATACTATTATTAATACTCTTTTGCCTATAATTGGGAGATAAGATGTGCAGGCATTGGGACACAAAGATTCATCTTCCTCTAATGGAAAAGTCGATGGGGGTATGGGAGAAGGTATGGGAGAGAGCAGATTGGAGGAAGCGATATCTTGTGGGACTGCTATTCTGGGAGGTTGGGTAGGGGAATAATGGGGGGAAAATGATTGTAACTCAAAATCTGGCGGAAATGAATGATGTAAAACAGAAGTTAATAAAACATTTGTTTAAAAAAAAAAAGAAACCTTTTACTGTTGCCAAGTTTTTCACAACCCCGTGAGGGGTCTTGACCCATAGTATAAGAAGTGCTGCGCTAGACTGTAACACTGCATCAATGGGTTGACCCAGTCTCCCTGGACCAAACAATTTCATTGCTTCTTAGAGAAAAGTCTAGCATAGTGTACATACAGAGCAGGGACCTTCTGCTCCACCAGAGTCCCACAGGTAGTATGTCTCTAAGCCCTTGCCCTCTGTCTCCAAATTCAGCACTTCTTTATTTATACCCTGTGACCCCATGAGTACCTTCTCAAAAGTACCTACCCCAAAGAGTACCTTCTCTGCCTGAAAGATTCTTCTTTCTTCTCTATGTCTCTTGGACTCCCTAGTTCCCTTTGAAACTTAGTCCAAATGTTACCTCCTTCGAGGGAGACCTTCTTTATTCATATCCCTCCCACCACAGTTGTTAATGCTATCTCTTTTCCAAAATCACTTTGTATTTAATTTGCACGTATTTCCCTTTTGCTTTTCCTTGTATGTGTTGTTTCCTTCTGGTAAAATATAAATGCCTTGAAGGCAGGGATCACATGGCTTTTTGCCTTAAAATCCATAATGGGTGTAGTTCAGTGCCTGGTATGTAGTAAGAACTTAATAAGTACTTGTTGAATTGAATTGCAATAAAACATTTGAAGAGCTGGCACATGGAAAAGGAATTTGGGGGTCCTGCTTGGCTTCAAAGAATAAGTGATGGGCAGAAGTTCTAAACAGGCAAGTTTAAACTAAAAAATGAAAAGCTTTGTGACATCAGGACTTTGCCAAAGTGGAATGGAGACTGGGTTTGCACTCACTGGAGATCTTCAGGCAAAGACCACATGACTATTTCTTCTTACTACATCAACTGAGATGGTAGAAAAGGCAATAAATTCATATTTCTCTATATAAACAAACACAATGAACACAGCAGCCCAGGGTTCAGTAAATCCAAGAACACATACTGCTGAGGGAAAGACTCTATTTGACAAGAGTTGCTAGGAAAGCTGGAAAGTAGTCAGGCAGAAAATAGCCTTAGATCCTCATCCTAAAACATGCACAATAAGCTCTGAATGGATAAATGAATTAAATTTGCAGAGATACATCATAATAAAATTAGGCAAAACATGAGGTACATTTCAGTATTCTGGCTGGAAGGAGAAATTAGCCACTCTCAAATGATGGACACACTTTATTTCCAGTTCTTTGCT
This sequence comes from Gymnobelideus leadbeateri, assembly GCA_011680675.1. Lineage (NCBI taxonomy): Eukaryota > Metazoa > Chordata > Mammalia > Diprotodontia > Petauridae > Gymnobelideus > Gymnobelideus leadbeateri. The sequence continues at coordinate 2,031,358 of WOXC01003519.1, read as the reverse complement.
GCCACAAATAGTATTGCTACAAATGCATGGTGTCCCAAAAGTCTTAGTGAAGTTTTATTGACTGGGTTTTAAATTTTAGTAGCTTTAAACTGTACTAAGCTTTTGGGATATCCTGTATTTTGGTTAAATGTTGCATCTTCTTTTTTTTTTGTCTTCAATCCATTAAATTGGTAAATGATTTAAAATGGAAACAATAAATATTAAAGGGGTTATGAAAAGACAGGCATACTGCTGTTGGTGAAGCCATGAATTAATGTAACTTTTGTTAAACAATTTGCAATTACGTAAGAAAAATCACTAAATTTCTCATGCCATTTGTCCTAACAATTCCACTAATGGCCGTATATGTTAAGGGGGTTGAGGACAAAATGAAAGATTGAACATTTACCAGTATGTGCCTTTTTGTGGTAGCAAAGAACCAGAAATAATGAACATCCATCACATGGGAATAGCTGAACAAATTATGGTATGTGAGGCTCTGCGATATAGTGAATAAAGCATTGGTCTTGGAATCAGGGCAACTATGATTCAAATCTCACCTTACACACTTGCTAGATGTGTGATCCTGGACAAATCACTTAACTTCTCTATACCTCAGCTTCCTCATCTATAAAAAGAGAGGGGTGACTTCTGGCTTCTAACATACCTCCCAGCTCCAAATCTACTATCTGTGATCCCATAATCCTATAAAATAATATGATTGAGTGGTGAGAACAAAACAAATATGAAGAATTGAGAGAAATAAGAAGACTAAGATGAAATTATGAAGAGTGGGGGGAAAATCCCTCTGGAAAACTATATATACAATAGCAACAATAAAGAAACCAAAAACAAGACGAAAAGGTAGTTGGTCTCAGATTAAATGCAATGAACCTTGAGAATAGATTATGAGACACCCTTCCGTCCTCCAAATTAAGGTGCTCTGTTGGTGGAGTTGTGAACCGATTCAACCATTCTGTAGAGCAATTTGTAGCTATGTGTACCCTTTGACCTAGCAATACCACTACTAGGTCTGTATTGCAAAAGAGATAAAAAACCAAAAAGGAGAAGGACCTATATGTACAAAAATATTTGTAGCACCTATTTTCTGGGGGCAAAGAATTAGGAATTGAGGGCATGCCCATTAATTGGGGAATGGCTGAACAAGTTGTGGTATATCATTATGATGGAATAGTATTGTACTATAAGAAGTGATGAACAGGATGCTTTCGGAAAAACCTGGAAAGACTTTCATGGGCTGACACAAAGTGAAATGCACTGTGTACAAAGTAATAGCAATATTGTAAGATAATCAGCTGTGAATGAATTAGCTATTCTCAGCAATACAGTGGTCTAAGACAATTTTTTTTATGACCACACACCCTTCTTCCATTATTTTCATAGTGAGAAAGATATCATCAGTCACTGTTATTGCTTTTCCATATAGGAATGTAAATAGTTCAACTTTGATAAGTTCCTTTTGATTTCTTTTCCCTGATTACCTTCTCAGGCATCTCTTCCTTCTTGTGTCTGGATGTCAAATTTTCTATTCAATTCTGGTTTTTTCCTCAAGAATGCTTGAAAGTCCTCTATTCCACTGAATGACCATATTTTCCCCTGAAACAAAATACTCAGTTTTGCTGGGTAGGTGACCCTTGGGTTCATTCCCAGTTCTTTTGCCCTCTGGAATATCATATTCCATGCCCTTCGATCCCTCAGTGTAGAAGCTGCCAGGTCCTGGGCTATTCTGATTGTGTTTCCACAATATTGAAATTGTTTCTTCCTGGCTGCTTGTAGTATTTTCTCCTTGATCTGGGGATTCTGGAACCTGGCTATAATATTCTGGGAGTTTTCTTTTTGGGATCTTTTTCAGGAGGTGATCGGTGGATTCTTTCAACCTCTATTTTGCCCTCTGGATCTAAAACATCAGGGCAGTTTTCCTTGAGAATTTCTTGAAGGGTGATTTCTAGGTTCTTTCTTTGATCATGGCTTTCAGGTAGTCCAATAATTTTTAAATTGTCTCTCCTGGATCTATTTTCCAGGTCAGTGGTTTTTCCCATGAGATATTTCACATTGCCTTCTAATCTTTCATTTGTTTGGATCTGCTTAACAGCATCTTGATTTCTCATAAAGTCATTAGCTTCCATTTGCTCCAGTCTAACTCTGAAGGAATGAATCTCCTCAGTGAACTTTTGAGATTCTTTTTACATCTGGCAAATTCGACTTTTTAAGGCATTCTTCTCCTCATTGCCCTTTTGGGCCTCCTTTGACATTTGAGCTAGTCTATTTTTTAAGGTGTTGTTTTCCTCAGTCAGGCTGTTGACCCTCATTTCATACTTTTCCTGCATCCTTCTCATTTCTCTTTCCAATTTTTCCTCCACTTCTCTTATTTGATTTTTAAAGTCCTTCTTAAGGTCCTCTATGGCCTGCAACCCGCTCATGTTTTCCCCTGGGGCTTTTGGAGCAGGACTTCTGACCTCACAGTCCTTTTCCTGCTCTATGCCCCCAAAATAGGAGTCTAGGGTTGCATTTTTCTGTTTCCTTTGCCTTGGCATGTTGCCACTTAATTGCTTGACTTTTGGGCTTGTTGCCACACTATGGCTTTAAGGCCAGATAGAGGAATTTTCGTCCCGAACGTGTGGGGGGCAACTTCCGTTTCTGGCAAGCTGTAAACCCACCCACAACTTCCACCCTAGATCACAATCCAGATCCAGGGAGGCTAAAGCAAGAGTGATTACCCCCCAAGACTGATCGCTGGATCTCCCTACAGTACTCAGGCCAGGAGCTGGAGCTGCCTCTGAAAACTACAAAATGGCGTGTCTCCTCAGCAGCTCCTAGCCCCCAGGGGAGGGAGCCGACGCATTCCCCAAATACTGGTCCCAAAGTCCATAGGACACTAACCTCTTACTTTGTCCTAGGCATGTCTATGTTGATAATTTTGGAGTCGCCACAGCTGCTGGTGTTCTGGGGTTCCTCCAGCTGGCTGCTGGCCCTGCCGCCCTGGGGCTAAAACCTCAGCTCACGCGGACCTGGGCTCGGCCCAGCTCCCCGCGCTCTGCGCTGCCGGCTCCCAGACCACTGCGCTGGTCCTTCCTGCAGGGCTGCTGGGCTGTCCTCAGCGGGAGGTTAGCTTCTCTGTGTTGTTCTGTGGGTGCTGGGGCTCCAGAAGTTGTTCAGAGACCCCTTTTACATAGTTTGGGGGGAATCTGGGGGCAGAGTGGCTTGGATGAGCTGTTTTTACTGCGCCATCTTGGCTCCGCCCTGGTGTAAGACAATTTTGAAAGACTTAGGATGAAAAAGGCTATCCATCCCCAGAGAAAGAACTAATGGTATCTGAATACAGATTAAAGCATACTTTTAAAAATATTCTTTATTTTTCTTGATTTTTTGCTTATGTTTTCTTTCACAACCTGATGATTATGGATATGTTTTGCATGACAGCACATATACAACTTACGTTGAATCATCTGTCTTCTCAATAAGGGGGTAAGTGGGAAGGGAGAGAATTTGGAACTCAAGATTTTAAAAATTAATGTTAAAAATTGTTTTTGCAAGGAACTAGTGAAAAATGATATACTAAACAAAGGGTAAAAAGAAGTGGAGAAAAACGGGTGTGGTCATTACCATATGCTGTCAGATGCAATTGTTATATTGATCAATTTTGCTTTTCCATTTCTTTTGACTACCAGAGAGGATTAAATGGGAGAAGGGCAGTTCATGAAATAACTGAGGTCTAAACAACAAGCAGACATCCATTAAACTTTAAAAAAACAAACTAAAAAAAAACTTATATGTCCTAAGATCTCTCTAACTCTAAAATAATATGTTCAAACTTGTATATTCTCAATTCCTTTCCAATTTGATCTCACAATTCTAGGAGTGTATCATGCAAAATTTGTTCAGCCCCCACCTCCAAAGGCAGATTCCTAGACAAAGCAAATAATAGGAGAGGCAGAAACAATAAGAATATTTCCCATAGGCTCACAGCCTGTATTCCCTTAAGCTAGCCCTCTTTTTAAACAAATAACATATATTCCCAGCTGCACAAAATGCTATTAAACTTTCCTGAAGCCTGTCAAATGTCAAGTTATTTCCTTACTGGCTCTTTTTCCCGAGACAGAGGGCACAGTCCTCTAACTCCTGTTGAATCTCTACATCAGTGACAAGAGGCTGTCACCCATGGAGAGGAGTTAGCTTTCCCAGGGGCTCAGGTCGCTCTTCTCCACAGGATGTGACCAATCGACTTAAGCAGATGGTACAAGTGTGTCCCTCCAGAAGCAGCTGGGGTTCAAAGGGCACCTTGTCTTCTGAAGAGTACTGCTTGACTTGACAAATAGCTCAGAAACAAAATGACACGGGGCAAGACACCAAAACAGCCAGACGAGAATAAGAATTCACAACCATAAGAAACATTCTGACTAGAATCAAACTCTGAAAATTAGAGATGAAAGAGCCCTTGGAATCATGGATGCACAGAAACTCCTTGCTAGAAAGGACATAGAATGTTATATAATTGGAAAGGATGCCCTGCTCTCCTCCCTCATTTTGTACCTGAGGAAACAATGGTCCAGGGACTTGTCATAGAGCAACTTCAAGTTGATAGCTGAGCCACAACTAGAACCCAGGGCTCCTGGGCCCCAGTGGAATGTTCATAGGATCATGGAGAGAGAAATGGAAGGGATCTTGGAGATCACCTAGCCCAATTTCCTCTTTTTTTTTCTTTTTGGAGGGGGAAGGGCAGGGCAATTGGGGTTAAGTGACTTGCCCAAGGTCATACGGATAGCGTGTGTGTGTGTGTGTGTGTGTGTGTGTGTGTGTGTGTGTGTTAAGTCTCTGAGGCTGGATTTAAGCTCAGGTCCCCCTGCTTTATTCACTGTGCCACCTCACTGGCCCTTGATCTCCTCTTTTTAAGCAATGAGGAAATGCATGCCCAGTGAGGTTGTCACCTGTCCAAGGTCACCCATTTAGCAGGTAGCAGAGCCTGGATTAATCCTGTGTTCTTTCAACTGTAACACGCTGCTCTTTAGGAACTGTTTTATTTCGAGTTTTAAGTCTCTGATCACTCCCTGCATACTTCCCCATCTCTAGTCTTTCTCTTGAGCCCTGGGCCTTTGCCACCTTCACCAAGGTACCTGTTGGATATTTCTAGTAGGATATACTATAGGTATCATATATCTGTATATATCATGTATATAATAATGTATACAACATATAATATATACATAACTAATACAACATATAATATATACAAAACATAATATACACCATATACAATATATACATAAAATTCTATGTGTATTACTTATAGTACATAAATAATTAATACACACACACACACACACACACATATATATATATATAGAGAGAGAGAGAGAGAGAGAGAGAGAGACAGAGACAGAGAGAGAGAGAGACAGAGACAGAGAGAGACAGAGAGAGAGAGAGACAGACAGAGAGAGAGACAGAGAGAGAGACAGAGAGAGAGACAGAGAGAGAGAGTGAGAGAGAGAGAATGAAAGTAAAAGGTCCAGGAATATTATATATACGTATATAAAATATCTATTTATAGCTTATCTTACCTATCTGATTTTCTGAGACTCATGTGTTGTCTTCCTTGACTAGAGTAAGCTCTTTGAGGGCAGGGGCTGCCCAGGTTTTCTATGCATATCCCCAGGGCTCAGTACAGTGCCCAGCATGGAGTAAGTGCCAGATAAATCCTTTTTACACTCATTGATCTTGAGCTCAGAATTTATGGAATTATTTTCTGCCATTAACCCATTTATCTTCCAAACTTCTCTTTTTCTTTAGAGGATGCCAAAAGCCTTCCAGTTATTCAGGTTTGCAGCCTTAATGTTATCTTTGCTTCTTCTCTTCCCTTCATATCCAAAATCTAAGTAATTGCCAAGTCTTATCAAGTTCACAAAAGCAAAAATTCTTGTGTCTGTCTGAACTCAGTATGCTATCATCTACATTCATATCTTTGCAAAAGCTATCCCCCCTTCTCGAAATGTGCTTACTTCTTTACCTCTGTCTCTTAGAATTCCTATGTGCCTCCAAGGTTTAACTGATATCCTACTCTATAGGAACACTTTCCTGAACTTGCTATAGGATCTTTGTACCTTTTTTTTCTGAGACAGCTAGGCATCAAAGTAGATAGAACATAAGGCCCGGAGTCAAGAGGACCTGAGTTCAAATTTGGCCTCTGACATTTAATAGCTGTGTAATTCTAAGCAAGTCACTGTCGTTCTCACTTTTCCTCATCTGCACAATGGGGATATTAGCACCTAATTCCCAGGATTGTTGTGAGGGTAAAAATGAGATAATATTTACAAAGTAATTTGCAAATCATAAAGCACTATATAAATGTTAGCCATGGTAATTATCTAGTATTTGATAACTGCATTTTGATGTAATTGACTTCCTTTGTACCTGTGTATTTTACTTTATGCATAAAAAATATGATTCTGAGAAGGGGCCCATAAAATTTATCAGACTGGCAAGAGGGCCCATGAAACAAAATCAGTTAACTCCTTCTCTAATTGTTAGTGCTTCCCCTTTCTCAAATTATCATAAAGATGCTTATCTGTTTGCACATTTTAAAAGTCTGTCTTTCCAAAATAGAATGCATTCTTCTTGAAGGTGGGGACTGGTTTTTTATCTGCTAGCACCCAGAAAGATGCTATACACCAGTATCTAATAAATGCTTGTTGGATTCCCTTAGATTGAACTGAATTAGGTTGATTTTGGTCAATTACCAGTATATGTATATATATATATATATATATTTATATATATGCATATACATACATATACATATATACATACATACACACACACACACACACACACACATATATATATATATATATACATATAAATTATAGTCAAAGTCAGGCCTTTGATCTTTGTTTCTTGACTATCAATACGTATAAAGTTTAGCTTTACATGTCGCCTCTCTCATCCTTCTCTCATCAGCCCTGGGTCTAATGTTTTGTCCCAGGTATCAGGGAGAGATTTAGACAATGAGTAAAACAGACCGAGGCCCCTGGTTTAGATGGCACAAGTGGTGAGGAGGTCCCTTGGAGAAGCGGGGGAGCCTCCTGCCCGTGTCACAGTAACACTTTCCATATGATCGTCCCCATTTCCCTAGAGCTTGAAGGTTCATCCAGGGCTACTCTTGCCCCAAATCTGGAAGGCATGGACTTCAAGTAATCATTACTCTCATTTTACAGAAGAAGACAAAGAGGTCTGAAGAGTTTAGGTGACATGCCCAGGGTCACCTAGCTAGGAAGTGATAGAACCATAACTAAGCCCAGGTATCTCCAACTCAACAAATATTTATTAAGCCACTCTACTACAGTGCATATTATGCTTTGGGCAAATGCCTGAGCCATCACCGCTGAGGATTCCTGGGCAAGGTTTCTGGGACTGGGCCCTTGTGCCTGCTTCTGTTTTTCTTCTCATTGGAAAGGCTCCCATCCAAGAAAAGACTTTGTGGGAGGGGTGGTGCCCTGGGTTTTTCCCTAGGTCAGCTAAGGTTGTCACATTGGCTTTGCTGCTGAATGGGCCCAGAACTGGCTGCCACACAATGCCGGAATGTTTAAACGGCTTCAATTGTCTAATTGAATTATCCTCAAACTGCCCACCAAGAAAAAAAGGCATGTGCTGATGTAAAGGGACATTCACAGAGGCTGGGTCAGCCATGAATCCTCTTTTCTTTGAGGTACTTCGATGATGCTGTTGCCCATGTGAAATGCAATCTTCTGCCTTGAAAGCGTTTCAGGCTGGGGCACGGGTGACATGGAGACTTTCAACCAGGAGACTTTGAGAGCTTACTCCATTTCTGCAATGAAATCTTTAGGTTGGCATTAAGGTGATGATGAAGAGGCTAATTGGGTCAGCGGGGTCTTTTACCTTCCCATCTTTCAAGGAAGCTTCTCTAAGGTTTACTCAGGAAGAGAAAACAGCCCCTGGAAATGAACAGATGGCTCTCCCAGCAGTCTCAGAGAACAAGAGCCAAGACAGGTCAACCTGGGTGAATGACCTCCAAGGGCATCTAGTCCTTATGTGCCTAGAGATCTTCAAAGCAGCATCTGTGACAAGTGATAATCCAGCCACCAAAGAGAGGCATTCAGGGACCAGGGCCCTACTGACCCCCAATCCCTACCCCCTTTTTGGATAGCTGATGGTTAGGAAAATTTCTTCCAATCTGAGTCAAAATTTGCCTCTCTACAACTTCCACTCAAGGTCTCTAGCTGTTCTCTCTTATACCAAGCAGGATAAGCCTAATCCCTCTTCTAGATGCCTGTTCTTCAGCTATTTGAAGATAATAATCTTCTATCCCTAAATCTTCTATTCTCTAGATTAACATAGCCACTTCTTTCTTTAAAAAAGATAAATTTAATAACAATAAACCAAAATAATCAGACAAATATACGAAATAAAAGGCTACATCTTAGCAAAACTTCTAGCCCTTAACTAGGTAGATGACTGGTTTTGTTTTCCTTCATTTCTTTCTTTTTTATTAATTAAAAAAACATCCTTTTTAGAGCCAGCATTTCATTCCTGTGGATACACCCTGACCTTGCCGGCCTGTTCCTACAGGCTCTACCCATTCTGCTTGGGCCTTTTCTCCAGTTTGCCTGCCCTACCTCAAATCCTTTGATTTTACTTCAATTGTTAATTTCTCTGTCTCTTCCCCTTCCTTTTGACCTTTCCTTTCCCTGTCCAAATAAGCAGGTGGTTAAAAATCATCCTGTAGTCAGAAGCCTCAATCTCTTAGTTTCAGTAATAGTCTCTTGTGGCATCCTTTAAAAAAATAAATAAAACATTTTCCTTTACTTTGTCTTTCTTCCTGGAAAGAAATCCCCTTGTGGACTATGCTGCATTCTGTTCTTGTGGTTGCCAGCTTTTCCCTTACCCTACTTTGGTCTCTCTGTATTTCATTATTGGGCAGCTAGGTGGTGCAGTGGATAGAGTACCAGGCTTAGAGTCAGGAAGATGAGTCTTCCTGATTTCAAATTTGGCCTCAGACATTTACTAACTGTGTGATCCTGGTCAAGTCACTTCACCTTGTTTGCCTCAGTTTCCTCATCTGTAAAATGAGCTGGGGAAGGCAATGGAAAACTACTCCCTTATCTTTGACAAGAAAATACCACATGGGGTCACGAAGAGTTGTACATGATTGAAAAACAACTAAACAACAATTTCCATTATTCTCTATATACCATTATGAATGCAAGTCTTCTAGGACACAAAATTTGAGCTCCTTTAAGCTCTGTCATAAATGTGTTACTACATTTGTAGCTCTTACACTATCTTCCTTACCCTTGTATATTTATTTCATATTACTTTTTGGTTGGGGCTCTTTTCTGATATGTTGCACTCTTAGAAATAGGAGTAAAGGAAAGAAGGCTTTCATGAAGAAAGCCATGAAGAAATCCATGTTGCATGGTGAGAGTGAGTATCCTTAGGTGTAAGACCCAGTTTTTAAAAAAAATAGTCTTTTATTTTTCCTAATTATATATAAAGACAAATTTTAAAATTCATTTAACATTTCTGAGTTCCAAGTTTTCTTCCTCCCTTACTTCCTCCCTCCTTAACTTATACATGTGCAATCATGAAAACATATTTCCATGTTAGTCATGTTGTGAAAGAAGAAACAAACTGAAAGAAAAAAATGCAAAAAATTAGTAAAGTGAAAACAGTATGCTTCAATCTGCCTTCAGACTCCATCAGTTTTTTTTTTCTGGATGAAAATAGCAATTTTCTTCATGAGTCCTTTGGATAATGATAATATATTGCTGGGAATAGCCAAGTCATTTGTAGTACAATATTGCTGTTACTGTATACAATGGTCTCCTGGTTCTGCTCACTTCGCTTTGCATCAGTTCATGTAAGAGACCCAGTCCTATCCCCTTCCCTTACTGTGATCTCTGACAGAGGTCAGAATATATAATCTCTAGTTATATTTTCTTCCCAGCCTCCCTCTTTCCCTCTCCACCATCCCATCATCCTTGGTGTTAGCTACATCCAGGGATCCATAAGTCTGTTCTTGTCTTGTGGAAAACAAAAGTGAAAAGTCTTCACAAGCACAACTCTCATTTACAAAATGTGGTCCTCTGTTGTGTGATTTACCCCTTTCTCTTATCACCTTCTCATGGGAACACATGGCACCCATTCATTTCTGCTTCTAAGATGAGACCCACCACTTAATCTACCCATCCCAATAAGGTAAATATTTTTTGATTTATCATATTCTTCTGGGAGATATGTGATCTGCATGTGTCCTATCTTCAAAGTAAGTATTCTATTCAAATTACACTTTCTTACCAACATTTCTATATTTTTTAATTCTAAAATTGTTATTTTCATTCTTCACTTCCATGGCCACCACCATAGTTCAGACTCATCAGTTCTTGCTCATACTATGAAGGAATGAAAATCTATAAAAATTTATTAAATGCTCACTATGTGCACAGTACTGTGCTAAGTGCTAAGGAAACAAATAGAAAAATAGTCCCTGTGGGGGCAATGACCAGGTAGCATCTTTGGATGATGGCTGTAAGGGCCAGACTAGAAACAAGACCACTGGTTGGGTGGGAAAGTGCTATTCCCAGGGCTCTTAGGCTCAGGGTCCTGGACCGTTTCCAACTCTATCTAAGGAGAAATAGTGATCAAGATTGTGGTGGTGGTTTGACTCTCCTGGCACATACCATTTCTTAAAGAGCACCTTGCTTCTTCAGTTAGGTCCTCTTGTTAGTCCTATTGGTGGTGACATTTGGTAAGCAGATGTTACTAGTGAGGATGGTTGGTCCTTTGGATGATGCTACTGGGGGGCCAGACTGGAAGCAGTGTTATTGGTCTGGGCATACCTGTTTCAGAGTGTTGGTTGATTGGCAATTGGTATTGGTGGTAGAGGATGATGAATTTCTTCACAAAGGTTACTCCCCTCAATGAGGCTCCAGAGGAGGGGTTGGAAGCAGAGTGATTTGAGGGGTGCTGCTACTCCCAAGGCTCTTCAAGGTCCTAGACTATTTCAATTTGATCCTGAGAAGAGGGGATGGGTGAGGTTGTGGCAGTGCTTTGAATTGCCTGATGTATACAACCTACTGCCACTTCATCAGGGTGACTTACAAGGCTGGTTTGTAATAGCTGCCCAAATGGTTTCCCCCACCTTATTTATTCCCCATCCCACACACTTCTCCAGAAGGGATCTTCTTAAGGTTTGGTCTCATCATCTTATTCTGTATTCAAAAAGCTCCAGTCATTCCCTATTGCCTCTAAGATAAGCCTGACCTTGAAACACAAGTCAATTAGATTGGTCATACTGCTTGCACTCAGTGTATGGCTAGGGCGGGCATACTGATTGAAAGATTTCATTTCTTTGATGTAATTTTCAAGAAGCTTTTACCTTGTTGGTATCTCTGTCTTCTTGTCTCCTAGATTCAGCTTGAATTATCCTAGATTTGATGCATTTTTAAATTACCTTTAGTGACAACACTTAATAGTCCTCCATCCTGTCAATTTCATGCTTTCTTTCCATATCTCTACAAGTTTATTTCACAAATGACAATACAACTTGTTCTTATAAGTACATTTTTATTGAAAATAAAAAAAAAATTAGTGATTCCTCCCACCCACCTCAAAGTGGTGTACTGCACAATTTCCAAATGCTACAAGGCATATTTATTGTGCAATAATCTTAGAGACTAAATATACATTAATGGCTTATTGGAGGACATGACAACATTGATTTTTATTTTTCTCCATAGGTTACCATTGATACAGATTCTCTATAAACAGTAGTCATTTTCCTCTGTACATGTGGCACACAGTTAAGAAGGCAGATTTCAGGATATTTACATTCATGCATTAAATCTAACACACTACCTTTGCAATTGAAATAATATACTTTGTATATATGCAGGGAATAATATAATTATATATACTGTTTATCTCTCTTTAAATATATAACTATATATATAATATATATTTCTATGTTTTTAAACTTGTTTGAGGTCTTCCCTTCAAAGCTTGCTTCTGCAGCTCTTAAGAAAAGGCTGGAAAACTGACATTTCTGTTTGTCTATTAAATTCTAAAGTAAGTCTCAGCTACGATACCTTTGGAAAATACCTATTTAATAAAATGTAAAAAAGAAAAGTCATATTTCATTCTGGACCTCAGAGCTCATAAAATATTCTGAGATTCTGTCTGTATTTCTGATTTGGGACTGCAGAAACATTCTAAAAAAAATAAATTCTTAGCTAGAAAAGATCAAAGTCAGGTTGGATCTTCTGTATGCTTAAAAAGTGATATGATGTCATTTAATCAGGTAAAAAGCAATTGGAACTCCCTTCCCCTCCCCTCATCAGACCACAAGAAATCTCTTTCTGAATGACCAGTTCCTGCTTCAAAGGTCTTTTCTGAAGTGACTTAAAAGAAACAAACAACTGAGATCTTTTTCTTTGCATTTTATTAAATATACCAAAGAATATCAGAGATGGAAGGGGATTTAGAAGGCATCTAGTCTAAATAAATTCTTTATTTTGAAGATGAGGAAACAGTTTCTAGAGAAGTGAATTGCCCAAGGTCAAACAGGCAGTCCCAATTCTTAGCAAAAAATCTTAGAAGTCCCATGGTTTAGTTTTAAAAGCAATTTGTAGAGCCTGTACCAATTCCTCTAACACTGTTTTCCACATTCTAGGGTGGTGGGTTAAGAATCTGATTTTGTATGCTGGATCAGTCTTTGATTTGACATGTAACCTTGGGCCCTCTGATTCCCTTCTCTGGACCTTCATTTCCAAATATATAAAACAAAAGTATTAAACCAAATGACCTCTATAGATCCTTTCATATCTAATATTCTATGTCCTAATAGTCTTTAGTCTTTTCTTGAGACCTTCCTCTCAAGCTGATCTTTACCAGAGAGACCACTGACTAGAAAAGTTGAACTAACAACCCACTTCTTAGATTAGACACTTTACCTTCTGCTTATAATGCAACTGTGTTTTGGGAAAAGCATAATTTTGACAAGGCTTTGCTTAAGGAATATCCTTTCTCAGACCACATAATCTACATTTAGGATTCAGAAAATAGAGTTACCAGATCTATCACAGTCTCAGACTTGGGAAGATCTTCAGGGGTCATCAAGTGAACCCATATTAGGAGAATCCCCTCTAAAACATACAGCCCCTCCCACTTAGAAGATTTCCAGGGATTGAGGAATTCATTACTTTCCAAGGCACTCTAAGATGTTAACCAGGATCTTTAGATAGCTCTAATTTTTAAAGTATACTGGGAAGGTAACTTCCTTAAATGGTATGAGAGCTCACAAATCATCAATTTGCTGAATGTTGGAATGGAAAGGAGAGTTGATCCCATGGAGGGTGAGTCATTTGCCTAAAGTCACATAGTTGGCAAAACCAGGAATGGACTCCTAGGTCTCCTGACTCTTGGGGCAATGCTTTTTTTTTCATTTAGCCAAAGTGGTAAGGCTATAATCAGGGTGGAGCCACTGTGGTTTTACTACAGAAACCCTCAATCTTCAATGAATTGCCACTATTCTATATATTCTGCTGCATGGTAGAAGGAAAAACCATTGGATGCAGAGTCAGAGGGCCTGGCTTTGAATCCCAGCTCTGCTTATGTGCTGTTGTTGTTAGTTTGATTTTTAGTCATGTCCCACTCTTTGTGACCCATTAGAAGTGGTTTGCAATTTCCTTCTCCAGCTTATTTTACAGATTAGGAAACAGGCAAACAGGGTCAATTGACTTGCCCAGGGTCAGCTAGTAAGTGCCTGAGACTAGATTTGAACTCAGGAAGAGGAATCTTTCTGACTCCAGGGTGACATTCTATCCACTGTGCCACCTAGCTGTACAACCTATGTAACTGGGAAAATCACCTTTCCCACTTTTTAACTCATAAAGGAGTTTCCTTATGTGTGAAATTAGGAGGTTGCTGGAATTTGATCTCTAATAGTCCTTTTCTATTTGAAAATTATATTCATGAGATCATGACTCTAAAGATGGCATCCAATCTAACACTTTCATTTTACAGATGAGGAAACTTAAGTCCAGAGATGTTAAATGACCTGCCCAAGATCACACAGATAGCAAGCAGCTGAGCCTATTGGCTTTCTGACGCCAAATTCAGGGTCCTCTCTTCTATAGCCCCTTGCCTCTTCTTCCATGCTGACATTACAGAAGCTAGATGGGCAGATATGAGTGGACAGTGTCTTACTTCTTCAAAACAACAGATATATTTGGCAAACTAGAGGAGACTGTTGCATGTTTGTGCTCTTAGACTATATCATATTAGGGGAGCAAGTTTACAAAACACCATAACTGAATGGAATAGGAGGTATTTCAAAGTTTAGATTCTGCTCAATATGTTTTCCTTCTATTTGAAAACATCTACTAATTTTTGAGACCAATAATACATGCTTTGGATCAGAAGCCACCATGCCCCCCTTTTTCTTAAAGGAAACCTTCAAAAGAAATAGAATTATTTCCCTCAGAGGAGCACATTACATTTTGGAAAGGCCAGTACAAACTGTGACTGGTATTAGCAGTCCACCCTACTTAGATTTGCAAATGTAATTTTTTTCCACAAGCATGGGTCCAGTCATGTTAAATATGAGGTGTTTAAGAGTGAAAGATTATTCATAGAGATGGATGCTCTAAGTCAGAAGTAGTTGGAGTTACCTTTAACTTGGATGAATATGACTAAATTCCAACCCAGTGATGATTACCTCAAATACCCATTAAGGTGGTTGATTCCACATTAGTAGATACCTACTGTGTGAAGGGTATTTTGGTGGGTGCTGAAGGAAATTCAAAGGTTAAAAAACCCCAAAACATAGGACTGACGAATAAATGTTCAATGGATGAATAATTTTTTTTTGACAGCTCCATGTGGAAGTCTCTTGCTCTCAAGAACTTACAATTTGATGGATAGTAAATTTAAACAGACACATTATGTAATGCAAAATACAGTGTATATCAGTATGCCTTGGTTTACTGACATGTTAATTCCATTGAGATTATTTTCAGTAATGGGGTTGCTATGGTTGACTTGAGACACAGATACTGAATATTACTGAAGCTTCACAGTGGCACTGGAAATAGGCATTTGGGATCATTCCCTCCACCTCCATCCTTAATTGTAATTCAACTTTCAGAACTTTCTGTTTAGAGTAAAGTGATAGAAAGAGAAATATCTAGTTGACCAAGGGAGACACAAATTGGCTTTCTGGGGGAGGGAGACAAAACAAGGCTGTCTCACAATCAAAGATTCCCAGATTTAGGACTTATAGGGGTCATCTATTTCAGCCCATAGCTAAATCATAAATATCTCCTACTGGTCAGCCAGTATCCATATAAAGACCTCTAGTATTAGGGAACAGATCTAGTTGTTTGTTTTACAGAGAGGGGAAGAGTCAATGCCTTAGTACTTTGGTACTTGAGGTACTAAGTGAAACGGGTTTGGTGGCAGCTTGGCTTTAGGGAAAGCATGATCTATGCACCCATAAGTGTGACAAAAATTCCCATGCAGAATTTGGCACAATAGGCAGCCTCCATCACAGCCAGTCAGAGAACTGAGCTCACAATCATTTGCCTCTTCTTTCTAAAAACAACACTTAACTATAGGCTAGGTCTATTAAGCTCTTGGTGAGTTGAGAAAATATGGAAAGAAATTTAAAACAACAACAACTAGGTGGGGAAGAGGACCTTCCCCTACTTAACAGCTCATCCAAAGGATGGAAAGAGAACTTTGGTTTCTGGTCTGGCTCATCCTTTCCATATCTGAGACCACGAACACAGCTATTTATCCACACCAAAGAACAGTTTTTTGTTCTTTTTTTCTCCTTCATCAGACATTTTCATGAAGAACTAGCTGTGCAGTGGGTCCTTAGAGTATGAACTCAGAGAGCTGTGGAGAACAAGGAACTCAAGCATTTGCTGGGGTGAAGAAGAAAGAAGGTAAGACAGAAACCCAAAGCAAAGGATGGAGGCTCTTGAGGAGGAATGTATTGAAAGCACCTTTTTAAAAAATGAAAATTCTCACAGTCATACCAACACTTGAAGGAGCCCTGTCCTGATTGGAGGAGCCTTGGGTCACTGGAAATTGCATAGTCACCAGACTGCTGATGGGTTTCCCGGCCTTGCTTGTGAGGGCATGCAGGTTGGGGGCAGGTAGTATACACTCATGGATGCCTTCCCTCTAAAGGGTTAATAGGAAGTGGAGGGTGCTACTGCCTTGTCAGAGGGTTCTAACCAGCAAGGCTATGTAGGATAGCTAGAATGCCCATTCTAAAGCCCCAATCCTGGCAAGTCCTCTTTTGTCAGCAGTTCTTGTGAACTGTGGATTAAACAAAAATGAGGACAGCAACCACGACAAGCGAGAAGCTCAAGGCATGCTGACGTTTGTCCCTTCGACAGATGTTGCATGTGGTCATCATGCCTCATTCTGGGCATAGAAGGAAGAGCACTGTATCTGCAGTAAGAGAATCTGGGTTCAGATTCCAACACTGTGGCTCCTTCTTAGACATGTGATCTTGGGTGAGTCACTTAACTCCCCTGCCTTCAATTTCCTCCTCGGTAAAATGAGGGGGCTGAACTAAATGATCTCTAGGGTTCTTTCTAATTCTATATTCTCCTCTCTGAGCTGCCTCTGACTGGCAGGCAAAATCCTTTTTATCAGATGCTCAGCAAAGTCTTGAAAAACAGTCGGGTTTCTCTCTTTGAATGCTTGAGGTGTGCGAGAATTGGGAAATTAAGTCCTGGTCCCACCAAGCTGTCACCTGCTATGTCTTTGCTCCCTCCCTTCTTCCTGTACCCCTGTGTGCTTTGACGGAGACCTCACTCCAGCCAGGCTTTCTGGGAGTCAGCAGGGATTACACAACTGCGTTATTTACATCCACTGTTTTGTTGTTTTGAGAGGAGGTCATTGCATATTCAGTTCCACTTGTTCCATTCTCTTCTTTTCTTAGTGGTTTCCTGGGAAGTGGAAGGTGGGAGAAAAAGAGGGACAGAGAAAAACATGGAAATTAGTTATTAGAGCAGACTTAGAACTCAAATATTGTGAGAGTATTCGTGATTTTTTAACCCAACATTTCATAATTTTCTAGGGTGTATGTGGTGAATTTCATAGTATGTTCTCCCCTATGTTATTTTCTGAAGAGCTATTACAAACCATCCAATATAACGCCCTTCATTTTACAGAGGACAGCACTGGCCCCGGGAAAGGAGGAAAGCTTAAATCCCATCCCTTTCTAGAACTATGCATGGTATACATTGGATGGGAGGAGGTGTGCTTCCTGTTTCAGGGCACTTATTTAAGCATAGTTGTATTTCTCAACCCTATAGTGATCCTACACTACTAGGCAGACATACAGATCAGTACCTTTGAATGGAAGAGTGATTAGATAGTAACAAACATGATAGATGACACTTTATCATTTACAAAGTGCTTCCTTTACATCCTTCATTTGACCCTCCCAACACCCCTTTGGAGGTAGGTCATGCAGAGATTATTAATATTCCCATTTTATACATGGGGAAACTGTGGCATAGTTAGGTGACCTGATATACTCTTGGGCACACAGATGGTGAGGGCCAGAACCAGGGCTGGTTCCCAAATCCTCTAACTCCTAATCCCAAACTCTTTGCACAACACTGCCTGCCTCTTATAACACTAAGGTACTGAGGAACTGTGTAAGTCATTCTTACCTTGATTTGGCTAGAGAGGCACAGAGGAAAAATGATTATAGTAGTACCAATGAAAATATAATTAGTATGTACCAGTGGTTCTCAAGCATGTCCCTGTGGGATGTCCGTTAAGGGTTTACCTTTGATTGTCACAATTCTACCCTTTAGCATTGGAGTGAATTAAGGCTGGTAGGAGGAATGCAAAAGGACAGTAACATGACTAATCCTCAACCCCTCACTTCTCTAAATCCCACCTATATTTTGAGACCTAGCTCCATCCTTAAAGATGTTTTCCCAGACTTTTCTGACAGCACTAATGGATCCCATTCCAAACTCTAATTGTTGCTGTTAAGTCATTTCAGTCATGTCCGACTCTTTGTAACCTGATTTAGGATTTTCATGGCAGAGATACTGGAGCGGTTTGTCATTTCTTTCTCCAGCTCATTTTACAGATGAGAAAACTGAGGCAAACAGGATTAAGTGACTTGCCTAGAGTCACACAGCT
This sequence comes from Gymnobelideus leadbeateri, assembly GCA_011680675.1. NCBI lineage: Eukaryota > Metazoa > Chordata > Mammalia > Diprotodontia > Petauridae > Gymnobelideus > Gymnobelideus leadbeateri. The sequence continues at coordinate 2,013,166 of WOXC01003519.1, read as the reverse complement.
AGTAAGGGTCTGAGGCCAGAGCTGAACTCAGGAAAATGAGTCCTCTTGACTCCAGGTCTGGCACTCTCTGAACTGTTCCCAAACTCTAATGCCTTCTGCTATCTCATACCATGCATCATGGCAGCTAAAGCATATCCTTTACTTACTAAGTTCTCTATTTAATATATATGAGCATGTTACCTTTTGCCTGAGACTGAAGGCAAAGGCCACATCTGATAGGGTCATTAAAAAAGCTAAAGATCTGGTCCAACCCCATCCCTTATGTTTTACAGATGAGAAAATAAGATCTAAAGAGGTTAGATGATTTGTTCAGGGTCACACAAATAATATGCAGAACAAGATGTGACTCCGGTCATGGGACCATAGAGCTAGAAAGGATATCTAGTCTGACCTCCTCATTTTATCAATGAGGAAACTGAGGGATATGAATTATGGATTAGGGACTTGCCTAAGCCATCTGGGTAGTGTAAATCATCAGAGATGGGATCTGAACCCAGGTTCTCTGAGTCCTGATAGAGAGGTCTTGCCACACACCACACTTAGCCTTAGAGCATCAGAGCAAGGAAAGATTCTAGTGTTTATCTCGTTCAACCCTTTCCTTTTCCTCCAATGGATCTGTGCTCTCACATCATGGTTATTCCTTCCATTGACAGAGATTGCAACTGATTTGTCCCTGACCATCCTGTGTGATTCTCAGCCATAGGGTCCCATACATTTACAGAAGGGGTTCTACTCAATGCAGTAGAGGCCTCCCTTGTTTTCACTTTGCACTGAGTGGCTCCTGATGGCGCATATACACATATGACCCTTCTACCGGTCGATCATTGCTTTTGTTACATGTTCAGCCCATCTCTCTCTCTCTCTCTCTCTCTCCCTCCCTCCCCCCCCCCTCCTCTCTCTTTTTTCTTGCTCATGCATTGGACATTCCCTTCCTCTTACAGATGAGGAAAATGAGGTTCAGTGGTCAAACTGACTTCCTAGCTTTGTCACTTATATTTGTTGAATAACAAGGTTGCATTTTAAACCCAAGCCTCCTAGCTCTAAAGTTCAGTGTTCTTTCCATTACCCATGATGCCTTCTACTAGTGATATTTGTATTTGTACTTTCTCGACTATACTGACCACATGCTAAAATTAGCTACTCTTAGTAAAACCCAGTTGCTCAGGAACATGTGGCACCTGTCTTAACCTCGTTAAAGCTCCCCAAGGTCCATCTTCGGCATACCCATTCCCACTTGAGAGACACTGGTATGGGCCAATGGTTTAGCACTTAGATGGATGAAAGTATATGAGTTATCGGTAAGTTGGTGATGTTGAATAATCAGCATAAAAGTTCCATAAACATATTTGCTAACACAGAGAGAAGAGGAAAATGTGGTTTTCTCCTCTTCATTTTCAGTTGGAGTACCAGAGGGGAAATGACCAAGAAACCACGTCCCATTCATGGCTTCTTGGTAGCCCTTCTGGGTCACTAACCCTTTCTTTAAGGCATATCAGTTGGCTAATGCTCATCAGAGTAGTTTCTATAGTGTTTAGGACTTTGTTCAAAGCACTTTTACATCTATTATCTCCTTTGAGCATCTCAGCAACCCTGTGAGGTCAGAAAGACTATTGATCACAATATAGAAGACTAGGGCAGTTATTACTCTCCTTAGGTGATTGATAAAGAAATCGAAGTCCAGAAAATGTTTGAGCCAAGCTCAAGCAGCTAGTGACAGAACTGGGACAAAAATCCAAGTTCTTCTGTTCCTAGTCTATACTCTACAATGCTGTATTGTCACTGGGATACACAGAAAAGGACTGATTAAAAACAAACAAACCAGGACTCCCATCTCATTCTGTTGTGACTAATTTGCCTAATTTGTAGGATGTGCTAAATGGAACCCTGTCCTGGGGTCAGAGGTTTTTATCTGTTCCACTGCTATCTCCTACCTTGCTTCTCTTGCCTATAACTTTTTCACCTGTAAAATGGAGGTAATGGTAGAATCACAGAGCAAAATGGGGAGTTTAAGTCAAAGAATATTAGAACATGCACTCCTTCAGGGCAGGTGCTTTATCATTTCATGGCTTTGAAACCCCAAGCTAACATTTTTTTTAGTCATTTTCAATAGTATTTGATTTTATGATCCCATCTGGGGTTTTCTTGGCAAAGATACTGGAATGGTTTAGCTTTTCCTCCTGCAGATCATTTTACAGATGAGGAAACTGAGACAAAAAGGGTTAAGTGACTTGCCTAGGGTCACACAAGTATGAGTCCTTCCTAACTCCTGGTCTGGCACTTTATCCAATGTGCCACCTAGCTGTCTAGCATAGTACCTAATACATGACTGTCAAAGTTAGAAGGAACCTTAGAACACAGAAATACAATTTTAGAGCTGAATGGGACCTTAGAATATATAATATTAATGTCAGAGGGGATTTTAGATTCTAAAACAGAAGTGGAAGGAAGGCCTAATTAGAGAACACAATATTAGAAAGTAGGGTGTTAAGACTTTGAAGGAACCCTAGCATTCATCCCATTTAACCAGTGAGGAAATCAAGGCCCACAAAGGGTAATTGACTTGACTTGAGGAGGCTCACATAGCTAGTAAGTAGTAGAAGTAAGATTAAAAAACCAGGCCCTTGGACTCCACATACTCTTTCTACTACATAACTTGATGTATTCTAAGCTAGTCTTTTATACTATGGTCAAATAGGTAGTCTTTTAGGCCCTCATAGAGATAGAAAGGATGGAAAGAAACTGTGGACAAGTTGTCTGGAAAGCTCTGTGGCTTCCTTGGAGACAAGATGCTTAAAAAGGAAGTATTCTGAAATGTTACTCTTCTTAGTTTTCATGTAAGCAGGAAGCCTCAATTCAGATCCTTTGAAAACTTGATTTGCTTTTCTAAAGCCATACTATTGCCAGGGTTGGACACTGGTTGATTTCTGCTGTGGTGCCACCTGTCAGAAGATCGCATAAATTTGAGAGCCTAATTCTGAATGGTGGAAAATTCCCTTTGACACCTGGAATGGGCAGTCTGGGCTTGCTCCTCAGCTTTGTGCAGTCAAAGGCAGACTGAGGAAATTGCCAAAAGGCCAGCCTTAGATTTATAACTAACTCACAAGTGCCTGACCTTTCTGTCTTGCTTGCTTTCACTTAATTCAAATATGAAGTCATCTTTGCCCATGAAAGTAGAAGACAGTGAATGAAGGACCATTCTTGTGCCTTTATGTTATTTTCCACATCAGTATATTTTATAATTCTAGAGACAGAGGGAAGTCTTAGATATCTTATATAATCCAACTCTCTTAATTTTATAGAGGAAATAATTAAGGCCTAAAGGGGGGAAGAGACTTAACTTACCCATGAATATGTACTGTAAATTTATAGCTGAGCCAGGAATAAAATCTAGTCTTTTTGCAATGAATTTCCATTATGACATCTTCTCCCAAAATGTTTCCTCTACATGATTATGTCCCTTTTAATTTTTTCTTTGTTTTCTTCAAAGTCACTCATTTGGCTCATTACCATGCCCCACACTGCAGGATACCAGGCTGCTTTTGTGTCATTGGCTCCTCTGCAATGTCAATATGAAGCTGAGAGGCACTTTAAAATGATTGAATAAATGTGATGGGCCATGGTTCATACATTCCTTCTTTGGATTGTCTGACATGGATAGTACGGGTTAGTAAAGGGATAAATGGAAGTAAACTTCAAGTCATACTCACTCAGAGGCTCAGGAAAACAACAACTCCTTATTCTCTACCTGCTCTCTGCCTAATTTCCCATTCAGGAGACTGATGTATACTTTATACAGAGATGCCTGTGTAAACAGCACGCTTTCAAACCTGTGGAGCACCTTGGTTATTCCAGCACATACATGAAGAGGCATTTCCACCTGAGAGGTGAGAGAAAGAATGCTCCACCAACTGCTCCCTAAATCACATGGTTCCTAAAACCAAGAGAAAGTAATATGAGCTTTGCAACTGTTACAATTGGAATGTTCAGCTTTTCTATAGATTTGCTCAGTATTTCTGGAGTAATTCATAAGTGCAAGGCACTGTCCATGGTTCTGAGTATCTACTTATAGGTATGACTGAAATTTATCAAGGAGTTTATACATCTAAGGTGGGGGATAGACCACGTTATAGTAATAACAACAAACAATTATATGAAACTATATAATAAATAATAATAAGATAACAGACATTTTTATAACACTTTAAAGTTTGCAAAATATTTTATATAAATCATCTCACTGGGCTTTCATAACAATGCTGTGAGGGAGGTAGTGGTGTCATCTCTTAATCTGTATTTATAGCTTTTATTTTTATATCTCCTTCATTTCCAAATGTATTCCTTCATCCTCATGCCACCCTCCCCCTAGAGGTCAAGGAACAAAAAAGAAGAAGGGAAAAATATCCAGCAAAGTAAACCAACATGATGACTGAGCCTGACATTATATGTAATGTTCCACACCCATAGTCATCCACCTCTTCAAAGAGGGAGGAGGAGGAGATGTATCTTCTTTCTTTTCAGACAAGCTTGAGGATTATAACTATACAGACTCTGGTTTCATTTTATTCTTTCCTTTTATCTTTGTAGTCACTATGTATACAGTTGCTATGGTTCTGTTTATTTCATTTTGTATCAGTTCACATGATTCTATATAGCCTTGATATTTAACATTTTTATGGCAGTACAATATTCCATTGCAGTAATGGAACCACAATTCAGTTAGCTACTCCCCAAACACTGAACCTACCTATTGTTTCCAGATCTCTGTGGCTACAAAAATACTTTTAGAAATACTTAAGCACAATAGGTATTATTTTTATTATCATTTTACAGATGAGGAAAGTGAGGCTTAGGAGGATTAAATGGCTCAACTACAAAGTTAGTAAATATCAGGGCAGGACTTGAACTATCTATGATTACTATAATACAGTGAAGAGTAACACTAATGCAAAGGTGAGAATCTTGAAAAGTTCTTTGATACATTAAAAGATAAAGGGTAAGAATACATTTAAGGTAAGGTAGAGGTGAAGGTGCAGGCTGAAGTATGCCACAAAGGCATCATGCTCTGAGAGACTGTGCACTGCTTCTATGGTCTGGTGCCCTCCTACAGTGATACCAATTTGAGGGTGAAATTGAGATTCTGAATATCAGATGACACTTTCTGAGACCCCTGTAATCTCTAAATGGGAAAAGGCAGCACACATGGAGAGCATATCTAGACCAAAAGAACTCTTGTGAAGAGGGTGAATGCAGCATGAGCATGAGTAGTTTGTCTGTGATGGAGTAAGCTGTAGAGCTAGGATTAGAACCTGGAATTCCTAATTATAGGCCTATAATATTTTCCATTAAACCAATGGTTCCTCATCCTGTGGGCTGAGGATTCCTGGGAGATCACAAAATTATTGTGAGGGGTCCATATATGCACCAGATGCCCTGTCAGGTTGATTTTTAATTAGTACCAACCAAATATACAGAATGACTCCATACAATAGGCAAATCTAGCTTCTGTATCCTGAGTAATGTTGTGCAAGTACGTATTACTATTATAGTGATAAATGTAGTGATAAGTAAAATACATGTAGAGATAAATGTAAATTTAAGGGCCTTGCAGAATTTTTCATAGCTTTTTCTTAGCTTACATTTCTTATTCAGTGAACAATAACAATTCAATTACTATCATGTAAGGATCTATAGGCTTGTTAATTGTAAAATAAATGAGTCCTCATAATACTCCAAAATATTGGAAACTACTGCACTAAACCATTTTGCTTTCCTGTGTATCAGCTTTGCATCATCAGCATGTATTCCATACTCAGTAATTGTCTATAGGTTTTCTCCTGATTTCTGTGTATGGTTTACTCTGTATATAGCTTAGCAAGCACCACTGACCAGTTTCTTAACAAGTACTTTAGAAGATGCATCATAGCAGAGAGGAAAGAGGGCTGGCCTCAAAATCAGAAGATCTGGGTATAAGTCCTGTTTCTAACTCATACTAGATGCCATCATGGACAAGTCATTAATCTCTTAGTGTCCCAGGCAACTTTCTAAGACTAGAAGAGTAGAACATTTGCAGATGAGAATTTCCTTTCCTGATGAAATCACAGGTCTTTTTTTTTTTTTGGAGGAGGGAAGATAGGGCAATTGGGGTTAAGTGACTTGTCCAACGTCACACAGCTAGTTTTGTGTTAAGTGCCTGAGGCCACATTTGAACTCACGGTCTCCTGACTCCAGGGCCAGTGCTCTATTCACTGTGCCACCTAGCTGCCCTCACAAGTCTTTTTTTAAAAAGTATTTTCAGGCACTGACAATAAAACTAACATACACACATTTAGATTCACTCTCGACGATCTATCACATACTCTGCTCCCAGGTTTGTCTTATTAATGTATGGCTCTTATTATACTATTCTCGTTCAAGATCTTCAATGAGTCCTCACTACCTACTGAATGAGATTTATGTTATATCATACAATTAATACAATAGCATAACCTATACAATAATAATTAAAATCAGATGAAACTAGGATTTCTCAGTTTTGTTTTCTATTGGTAATTATGGTTTTAAAAATGTTGGCAAGGTTCTTGAAATAATTTGTTAAAGGTAAGTTTGAGGATTATCCATACCACCCCACAAAAGGTTGTACCTGAGGACCTAGAAGGATCTCATGACACATAGCCTTGAGACCACAGGTTCCATACCCCTGCTCTAAGACTTTTATTTTATTTCATTTTGTTTTGTTTTTTTGCTTTTGGAGGGCAATTGGGGTTAAGTGACTTGCCCAAAGTCACATGGCTCGTGTGTTAAGTGTCTGAAGCCAGATTTGAACTCAGGTCCTCCTGACTTCAAGGCCGATGCTCTATTCACTGCACCACCTAGTTGCCCCCTAAGACTTTTAAATATACCAACTAAATAGATTTTGTTCATTCATCATTCTTCTATTATTCATGCATTCATTATCGATTGATTCATTGTTTATTCATTCATTGACTGTTTAACACATGTTTTGTACAAGCTTGTACTGCTTTCTGGTCTCAGGAATGGGAAGCACTGGGATGGTAGATTGGCAAAATGATGAGAGGGTTGTGTAGTATCAAATTACCACTGCTCCAAATTTGAAAATGCCATAAGACCAAAGAAAGATGAAACTTGGGTAAACTGTCAACAGATACAGAATTCAAAATCTCATGGATTTATTAAATCTATTGTTTAAGAAGGTTCATGAATCCCAACATACATATTCACCTACAGACACAAGTCTGCTTTTCACTTGTTCATGCCTTTATTAATTTTGGTTCAGTTAATGGCTACTAGTGGTGTACCCACATGGAGATTTAGGGATAAGGATGGGAGTAGGAGGCAGGTCCTAGGGATATCAGAGAGATTTTTCATGATCCCATTTGGGGTTTTCTTGGAAAAAGTACTGGAGTGGTTTGCCATTTCCTTCTATAGCTCATTTTACAGGCGAGAAAAGTGAAGCAAACAGGGTTAAACAACTTGCCCAGAGTCACACAGCCAGTAAGTGTCTGAGGCCAGATCTGAACTCAGGAATGTGAATCTTCCTGACTCTAGGCCTGGCACTCTATTCACTGTGCTACTCGAGTAAGATTTTATAAGGACCACAATGGTGGCTCAATAGTTTGCTTTTAATTACAGTCTCCACTCTTAAGTCTTACAATTCTAGTCTTGTACTTAGCAGAAGATACCAAAAGGTAAAGGAATGGGACAATATGAAAACTAAATATGCATTTTGTAATTAGTATTTATAAATGTAATAGTTTAATAATAAAATATTCTAGTTGTAAGGGATCTGGTTAAATAACTTCATAATTACTATCTCCGTCAAACAAGACTGCTCACCATACCAAGACCACATCATACACCTTCCTAGTTAGTGCATGCTTTTGTTCACACCATTTTCTCTGCCTTTTGAAATCCTACTGATTGTTCAAGACCTAGTCAAAATGAAGACTTCCAAGATCACCCTGTTCCCTATCCATCTTTGCAAAGCTCAAACTGGAAATGATCTTTTCTTCCTTCAAATTTCCTCATGCAATTCCCTCATTCACTACGTGTGTTCCACTTTGTATTATAATTAGCCATGTATGTATCTTAATGGCATCTCTATCTCCTAGTACATTGGAAAGTCCTTGGAGAGCAGAGTTCTCAACTTGGCATCTATCCAAGCATATGGCCCATACATAGGGGGTACTTAGCAAGCTTCTGCTGAAATGAAATAAACAATTCTAACTCCATTGGGTTTTATAGTGGAAACCATAGTATTTAACTTTTTCTGGAATCATGAAGAATACAGTAGAGCCATTCATTTCTATATGGCATGCTCTCAGGCAATTGCACAATCTATCTGGTTGAAAATCTATTCTGAGTTTTCTTGGCTTTACAAATACCTGACAAGAGAAGGTATAACATCCATGAGGCTAATAGTGTTGATTTTAAAGAACCCACTGTCATAATCTCATCAGGTAATTGATGAGACTTTCCTATTGTACCAGTCCTTTACCTTTGGGTAACTTCTGCTAAGCACAAGAGTATAATTACAACACTTTTATGAGTCATTTATGAATCTTCTGTCTCATGAGGTCACTCTCAATTAATGATGATCAGTCTGGAAAAGAGGTTAATTTCCACAAAAACCAACGAATTTAATCAGCAGTGGCTGCTGAGCATAAACAAGGAACACACTTGTAGTGATTGCTGATGAAATAAGGATTTGTCCCCAAGGTACACACATAATTGGGTCACACAGCAGATATCCTAACAACAAAAATTTCTGCCTACAAATTTCTTGGTGAAGTACTGATTCATAGTCAGACTACTCATAAGTTTTACTGCTCAGTTTCTTTAGCACATGAGTTTCTACTCGGAATTTGCTTGGGTTAGTTAACAAGTATTTATTAAGGACTTATTAAGCACCCATCCCTGTGCATCAAAGTCCTTACTCTCAAGGAGTTAAAATTTTAATCAGGGAGACAACATGAAAATAACTGTGTATTTGCAATTAACACTGCACCTGGCACATAGTAGTAGTAGTTGTTACCCAGGGTCACATAGCTGACTGGATTTGTGGGGTTTTTTTTGTCTTTTTTGGAAGGGGGAAGGCAGGGCAATTGGGGTTAAGTGACTTGGCCAAGGTCACACAGCTAGTATTTGTCAAGTGTCCGAGGCCAGATTGGAACTCAGGTCTTTCTGATTCCAGGGCCACCTAGCTGCCCTCTGAGACTAGCTTTAAATTCAGTAAGATGAGTCTTCCTGACACTAGTCCTTGCCTTCCATCCACTGCATCACCTAACTGCCCTTGGCACATAATAAGTTCTTAGTAAATGTTTGTTGACTGTGTATATACAATATAAATACAGTGTAAACGAATGGTAACCTTATAGAGAAGGTACAGGAGGGAATTGGTGGGGGGTGAGAGGAGGTGGAAAAGAATTTCAGAGGTGGGCTTTCAGCTGAATCTTGAAGGAAAAGCCAGGGAAAGTAGTAAGTTCCCTCTTCACCTTCAGAGATGAAGTGGGGGATATTCCAGGCATGCAGGATACAGGATAGATAGCCATTGTAAATATATGGGGTCAGGAGAGGGAATACCGTAGGGGAAGAATAATTGAGTTGATACACATTTGTTAAGTATTTACTATGTGACCAGCACTGTGTAAAGTGTAGATTTAGATATACAAAATAATCGAGGGGTCCACAGGACATTGGCACAAAGTTGTTTTTTAATGACATTAACATATACTGTTATTGTACTGCAAAGATGGGTAATTTTAGGTCTCAGTTCTTCTATTTGACTTCTCTGTAGTTCTTGATACTTAGTTGCCCTTTCCCCTAATTTTCTTATCTCTTGACTACCATGATACTATTCTCTCCTATCTCTTTAACTGTTTCTTCCTAATTTCCTTTGTTGGATCAACCTACTCCTGCCTATTAAGTGTGGATGTTCTCCAAGACTGTTTTTTACTCTTCCCCTTACATACCATATCCATTTGTGATCTTATCTGCTTTCATGGATTCAATTATCACTGCAACTCTTTAGTGAAGACAACTCCCAAATTCATATATCCAGTCCTAATACGTCTTTTGTATGTGACACCATAGTGTCAGTTCCCTTTGATTATTACTCACGCTCTCTGGGCCTCATCGTCCTTGTTTATAAAATAAGGGTTGGACTAGGTGACCTCAAAAGTTTTTCAGGTCTGGAGCTATTATTTCCATCTAGATATCTCATAAAGACCTCAAACTCAGTATGTCCAAAGTTGAAATCATTATATTCCCCTGCCCCCAGAATCCATCACTTCTCCAAACTCTCCTATTTCTATTAAAAGTACCACGGTCCTCTAGGCACCCATGTTTACAACAATGGAGTTATAGTTGACTCTTCCCTCTTCCCCAGTCCCATATCCATTCAGTTATCAAGTCCTATTGATCATACATCCATTCCACCCTCTTCACTTATAGGCTATCCTTCATCCTGGTTTAGTATCTCATATACTAATGGACTACTGAAATAGTATACTAATTGGTCTTCCTACCTCTAGTCTTTCCTCTCAAGTTTCTTGAACAAGAATTCCCTCTATAACATTCTTGAGAAATGTTCATCAAGTCTCCATTTGAAGACCTCTAGTTATTAACAATCTACTCTCATTCTCAACTTCAACCGTCCTAGTTCTTATGCACTGACATCTTCAGGCCACCCCAATCTACCAAATAAAATTCTACAGAGTTAAACCTAGTTAGAGTTATCCCTGGAGGGCAAATATGTGACATTTCAAAGACTTACTTAATATTAACTCTACCTTCCCCCAATTTCAGAAAACATGTTTTATAAGTACATTTTGTATCAGTATATAGAGAAGGTACAGTAGGGAATTGGTGGGGGGGTGAGAGAAGGAGGTGGAAAAGAATTTCAGAGGTGGGCTTTCAGCCACATATTATCCACATTTCCCAATGTATACCTACCCCCTTTCCAGAGGATAGTCACTGGTAACAAAGAATAAAAAGGTGGAAAAAGTAGTCTAAGCAAATCTAACCAGCACATCAAAAATGTTTGACATTATCTATACTGTTCTAAACCTCTAATCTCCCATTCCCCCTGCAAAGAAGGAGGAAGGTACTTTTTATATTTTCTTTGGGGTCAAGCTTGCTAAATTATAATTTCATAGCTTTGTTTTGTTTTGCTGTCATTCTTTCTATTTACATTGTTGAAATCACTGTGCATAATATAGGTCTGTTTATTTCATTTTGTATCAGTTCATATAAGTCTTCCCATGCTTCTCCATATTCATCTTATTCATTACTTCTTATAACAGAATAATTAATATTCCATTGTATTCATGTACATATTTAGCCCTTCCTTCTTTCTTTCATTTTTTCTCTGTATATACATACATGTATATAGGTATGTATATTTACACACATATATGCACACACATGTAGACACACATGTACAAACGGGTGCATATATGCATACATGTGTGTATGTAAATATTTATACATACATATACATATATACATACACATACATATATGTATGAGGAATATTTGGTGTATCTGTCTTTTATTTTTGTCATTGGCCTCTCTGGAAGATGTGCTTAGCAGTGCAATCTCTGGATCAAAGGAAATAGAAATTTTAGTCATTTTCTTGGTATAATTCCAAACTGTTTTATAGAATGATTGGACCAATTCACAGCTCCACTAACAGTTCATTAGTATGCCTATCTTTCCATGATCTCTCTAACATTGATTATTCCCACTTTTGTCATCTTTGCCAATTTGATTGGTGTGAAGTAAAACCTGAGTTGTTCCCTCCCAATTTTTTTATCTGAAGCTATTGGAGGATCTTCTCCATAGGAACCTCTGATAAGATAGCCTATAATAGAAGTCTTGTCCCTCCTTCCAGTCTTAATTCCAGTGTTGCCTCCTCTACGAAGCTATCCTGGATGTCCCTTCCCAGTTAGAAGTGATCACTCCCTCCTTGAATCTGTCATGGTATTTTACTAGGTTCTTCTCTGGGCACTGATTATATTTTAATTTAATGATTCTATAAATTTCTCATTTCCCTTGGAAGTTGCCTCAGGGCAGGGATCACAAGAGACACATCTTTGTATCCCCCCAAATGCAGCAAAGGATTTTTTTTGCCTTTTTTTTGGAGGGCAATCGGTGTTAAGTGACTTGCCCAAGGTCACATGGCTAGTTTGTGTATGTGCATGTGTCAAGTGTGTGAGGCCAGATTTGAACTCAGGTACTCCTGACTCTAGGGCTGGTGCTCTATTCACTGAGCCACCTAGCCATCCGAGCATAGGATTTTTATTATATTGTAGGTGGTTAATATGTTGAATTTTGCCAAATTGAAAGACTTCACCTTGCAGCAATGTGTTTCGCCATCCACTTTACTTGAACAAATCTTTTCCATAATCAATAAGAGCACAGTATATGCAAGACACACAAAACAATGCTTACCAAATGTAACCTTTCACTCTTCTGAATCTGTGGGTCTAGAAAACCCCCAAAGGAGTAGATTAAATAACTCTGTGACAAAGGCAAAACTGAAGCTGAAAGACAACTGGAGTTGAGCTTTGTCTATTCTAGTACTCTCTTCAATCTGCTGGGCTTTTAGTCAGTTACTTTACAGAATTAGAGGGCAAGCAATTGCCTCAAGCCAGTGGTATCTCTAAGGTTGGATTGCTCTATAACCCCAGGAGGTTATTTAGTGACATTAATAAAATACTAAACCTAAAATATGATTCAAAAGGCTTCCCAGTGTTAAAATTCGTTCTGTGATATGCTTCACATACATTCCTTGTGAGATTATGGCTTTGATAGAGCTAGATGACAAAAAGAAATTGACTCGGGTCAAGAGCTGATATGGATCTTTTCACAAGGTAAAAAAAAGGGCTTTGCAAAACACTTCACAAATATTATCTCATTTTATCCTAACAGCCCTAGAACAGGAAATGCTATTATTGTCCCTGGTTTTTTACAGATGAGATTAAATGACTTGCTCAGTGTCACACAGATAGAGTTTGAATTTTACTCCGACACTAGTACTCTGCACTTTGTGGATGGTAAGAGAGTACCTACGTTTCTTTTCTCTGTGAGTTCAACTCATCAGACCCAGGTAAATTATATCTCAGGATACTGAAAGTTCATGTGGATGTAATTGCCTTTGATGTTTAATCTGGAAGTTGGAAGGGGCTGCTAGATAGGTCTTTTCCCTAATTTCTCCTCTCCCTCAAAAGAAACAAAAAGGACAGGGATTGGGGTTTGCAGAGCATAGGTGAGAAATCTTGAATTCTGTTTCTGGAAAAATTCTAGGCTACATTCTGAAGGAAATGACCTGGGAGTAGTGAGAAAGGGAACCCGTGCTTACTAGGGACCAGCAAAGCTTCATTAAGAGCAGGTCATTACACATCAATTGCATTTCCTTTTTTTTGACAAGGTTCCTAGCCTGGCCCATCAGGAGACTTTCTGTAGATATCATTTATGCAGATTTTAACAAAGCATCTGATAAGGTCTCTCCTTATACTCTTGTGGACAAGATGGACACTTGGGGGCTAGCTGCAACAATTAGTTGACTTTAGGAATTGGTTGGATGACTATGACTATATGCAAAGAATAGTAATTAATTGGCCAATGCCAACTTGAAGGGAATCTCTAGTAGAATGGCCTAGAGATCTGTCCTTAGCCCTGTACTGTTTAACACTGTATGATATCAGAGATGACATAAGTGTCAGGTATGCAGATGGAACAAATTTGGGAGGAATGCTTAACACACGATAGTAATACAAGTCAGAACAAGGGGCCAAATTAGATAACTGGAAGTTGAAGAAATTTAAATGTAAAGTTTCCCAAGAAGGCTCAAAAATCAATGTCAAAAGTACAGAAGGGTGGCAGAGGACTTCTGTGTTTCAGGGAGTTACAAATGCAGTACAAGACAGCAGTGTAACACAGTCACTGAAAAAGTTAACTGCTACACCCAGGTTTCAATACAGGAGGCATGGTGTTCAATAAAATTCATTTTAACAATTCAACAGGCATTTATTAAGCACCTATTTATTATGTTCACAAGGCACTGTATAAGATACTAGGGATCCAACAACAAAAGCAGGAGTTCTTGTTCTCAAAATAAGTGAATGGTAATTTCAATGTGTAGGAAACACTAATAATTGGAGTCAGAAAAAGTCTCGTGTAGGTTATAGCAACCACACTCTGCTAAAGGAGGAGATAAGAAGGAAATGTGTTTCTTGTGTGCAGTAGCAAGGACGGTGTGTGTGTGTGGGGGGGAGGGTTTGGGGACAGTTAGTAAACCATTTTGATTGGGATGGAATTAAATGTAAAGAGGAATCATATGAAATAAGATGGAGAAAATAGTTATGCTTTAGAAAGCAGAGGGTTTTAAATGCCAGACTGAAGAGTTTATATTTTAAGAGGCAATAGGAAATGTTGAAGATTTTTAAGGGGGGAGCGACACAGTCAGATCTGTATTTTAGGGTGATGGTGCCACCGTATTTTGCTCTAGTCAGACCACACACGAAGTACTACATTTAGTGCCTGGAGTTACGTTTTATGAAAAACATCAACAAGTTGGAGCATGTCTGGAAAATGGTGACCAAAATGGTGACAGGATATGATACAGAATTCAGGTGAAAGAAAAGGGGTTATTTAGTCTAGGGAAGAGCAGGACTCAGAACAGAAATGGTTCTAAGTCTTGAGTGTTTAAAGAACTGTCATATGGCAGAAGGATTTGATGGCAGAAGCAGAAGCAATGGATGAACACTGCCTACAGGAGGCATATTTTAAGTTTGATGTCAGGAAAAACTGCCTCATAATTACAGTAGAATGGACTGCTGCTGAGGGGGGCCAAGGAGGAGGCTGCCTCTCATGGAAGGTTTCAAAGCACAGGCTGGGAGGACGTCTCAGTCAAGTATGGGTGGGAACTGAGATTATGAAAGTTGCAGCTCTGTTCTTTTGTGAATAAAAAGAGGCAGTATGAGACACTGGAAAGACTAAGGTTTAGGACACCTGACTGCTATCTACTCCTGATAATTAGCTGTGTGACCTTAGTTAAGTCCCTTCAACCTCTCTTGAGCCCCATTTATCAAAGAGAAATCTGGACAAGATCTCCAGGGTCCCTCAATGTTTGGGGAATGCTGATTTTAGATCCTCTCTTCTTTCCCATCCTCTTTCCTCTCATTTTTCCCCCTCTTAAATACACCTTAGGGTCACAGATATAGAGTTGAAAAAGCCAGTTTATCTAAATTCCTAATTTCTTACAGAGGAATTTCTTACATAGGAAGTTAAGTAGGCTGACCAAGATCACATAGTCAATGAACATCAGACAAAGGATTCAAGCCCATGTCCTCTGTTTCCAAAGCCAGAGTTTCTTCCCATTGTACCATTAGTTATATTCTTGTTGAAGTTCAGTTGTTTAAGTCATTTCCAACTTTGTGACACCACTTGGGGTTTTCTTGGCAAAGATACTGGGATTGTTTGCCATTTCCTTCTCCAGCTCATTTTACAGATTGGAGATGGAGGCAAACAGGGTTAAGTGACTTGCCCAGAGTCACACAGCTAGTAAGTGTCTGAGGCCAGATCTGAACTTATGAAGATGAGTCTTTCTGGTTCTAAGCCCAGTGCTCTATTCACTGTGCAACCGAGTTTACCAAGTAATAGCAGCTACCTCCATGTGTTACCTGATACCTACCAGGATCACAAACAGGTAAAGTGCCTAGCACAGTGCTAGGCATATGGTAAGAATATGTTAACTGTTAATTAACTGCCTAATCTGTATACTTGAGGAGGGGTCAGCAAAGAGGAAAATCTCTCTTTTGATTTTTTTGTGAAAACAAAAAAATAAGGAACCCATGGAATGTTATTGTTTCCTCAAGCTGCAGCAGCTCACTTAAGTAATTATCTGTTATTGATCTCATGGGTCTACCTAATTTTTCTCATCTAATCACTGCATTCCAGCCACCTTTGTAATCAGGATTTTCATCTTTGAAGTGAAGATGTAAAATAACCTCATTCTCTAAACCATCTACTCTTAATTGGTTAACAAAAATCTAAATGCCAAATACCATCTAGCCATTAATTCCATGATTTGGAAAAGATCTTTAAATATCTTTATGGCTGGGGTAAAGTGAAGGAAATTATAGAGGTGGGGTAAGCATGGAACAAGGAGGGGAATATGTTGTAATAAACACACAAGAAGAAATCTGAGTTGTTGGACTGTGTTCTATCCCAAGGCTCTCCCAGTTCTGCTAACAACCTATGTGAATATTGGCCTAATTACTTAACCTCTGAAAACCAGAGGATCTTTATTGCACAGACATAATACCACTCAAGAGCCTTGTAGCATCATTACAATAACATTGATGGAGCTTCTTTAAACCTTCCTGAGGAGAGTTTTCTTCAAGTGCAAAGGGGATTTGCTGTTAATTGTTTCCATCACCTTCCATTTCCCCAGGTCTTGCTTTCATAGCTAAAAAGCTTTCAAATAAGGGAGTTAAATTAAGGACAGTATCTCCTTTAGCTGAATTACTTCACCTGATTGATTTTTTTTTCCTCTGAAAAGGGACCAGCATGAAAAATGACTTTTCATTCCTTCCCTGTTCCCTCCCTAGAGAACATCTGGTTCCCTGATCTCATTTGCTTGGCACTTGACCTAGACAAGATATTGAACATTTTGGTGAACTTTCCCCATGACATATACTGGCATGGTCTTTGGCCAAGCTATTTCATAATAGAAGCAACATGTTGTAGTCGACAGAACACTGTACTTTGTTGGGAGGAAGAATTTCAAGAGACTGTTTCTGGGTAAATGATAATCAATTTTATCAAGTACTACTAGCAAGTAGTTAATAAAAAAGGCTCCATTGCCTCTTGATGACCAAAAAGGCCTAACCTGTGAAACCTTCAATACTTATAAAGCCTTTGGAAAATGAGGTGCATCAGAGGGTGGAAATCAACTCTGACTGGTTAACAAGTAATGAGAAAATGAATATTATAATGAGAAGTGGGTTTATCCTAATATGAAGCTGGGGGACATGGCTCTGATCGCTCAGTTTTGGTCAAAAGTTTTATCATCTATATCCATAACACCTGTCTAGGGTTATCTAGACAAAAAGGAGAATTCACTTGTTCCCAGAATTGAGTAAAAAACACTACAATCCATTAATTCACCCAAACCAAAATTTCTTTAACTTCTGAACAGATCTGAGTTTTCCCTCTCATTATCAGGCCAGCACTTCAAAGACTGCCTGAGTAACCTACAAGGGTTGATTTTGAATGAGGAAGTAGAAAAGGGGAAAACCCTTAGTCTTAATTCAATAATTGGTTGTCAATATAGGAGAGAAATAATCATTTCTTTCGACATAAGAATCAAAAAGACCTGGTATCAAATCCTGTCTCAGAAATCTACAAGTCACTTAACCACACTTAGTCCTCAGTTTCCTCATCTGTAAAATGACATTAAAGGTCCCATACAGCTCCAAATTTGTGGCAAAACAAAAAGAGAAAATGGGGGGCTCTTTTCAAGTATTCACCTCTTGTAAACAGGTAAGCTGTCATCAAAAGCATCCTCTGTGGTCAGTGCCTACCAGTCCCAAAAGGCAAGAAAAAACATCAACTCTGAGCAGAAACTGCTTGTTTTACAAGCTACATTCTGACATCTTTGAAGACAATCTCCCGGCCACAGTGGGCATTTTCAGTTCTCTGATCACTCAAGCCAAAAGTACTCTTTGCCTTCTGAATTTTCCTATCTGCATCTCTAACTCTCTGCTTTGTAATTTACTTACCTGTGTACAATGGCACCTGCCCCTCACTAGAACACACGCTTGTCTCTTTATGGTCTTTACTAGGAATTTAACTTCTTTTGTTGAACTGAATTCATGATGCTTTAGCTAATAGGTGCCTCTCTGATCGATGTATTCAATTTCAACAATTGTTAAATAATTGTTTTTAGAGGGGAGGTGTCCTCTCTTTTGACCTCGTCTCCAAGATGCTTGAGTAGGGGCCCCACATTGCTCTAAAGTCGTTCAGGATGCACTTTGGGAAGCTGGGCTCCCAGTACGTGCAGCAGAGATGGTTGGGTAGACTTACAAGGTTAGGTGGCTCAGAAAGAAACGAGAGATAGAGGAGGGAAAGTGGAAGCCATACTTAGACCATACTCTGGTTAGCACCGTTGGCAGGAGTGAACTAGGGGGGACTGACACTGAGAAGTGTCAGCACGAACAAGATTATTCCTACTGCAGGAGCCAACAGCAATTTCTGCAAAGCTTTTTAGTGTCGATGCCAAGGGGCCAGCTTTCCCAACTCTGGCACTGCAGAGCATTTCTTCAGTACTTCTCTGTGTGTAAAGTGATGTGTCTCTCTTTGGCTGTGCTAGGCAGACAAAGGGACCCAATGGGAGTTGTCTAGTATTCCCAGGAGATGCCCTGGGGGTGGCAGTCATTTGGATATAGGCCATGAGTATTTAAAACCTGATTCAATTCCAAGTTATTTACCTTTTTATTCTGTTTCATTAATTGGTTTTTTCTTTGACTTCTACCACCTTCTAGGTTGGTCTTGTCTAAACAGATATGTTGGTGGGGGCTTGAAGCTGTGAATTTGAAAAATGAATCTCACAACAGTACTATAAACTGAGAACTGAGATGTGGCCACATTGAGTGGGTTCTGAGGGGTGGGTCTGAGATTAGGGGATCTAATGCTGGTTCTGCCATCTACTGTGTAACCACAGACAGACAAGCCTCTCTCACCCTCACTTTCTTCATTTGAAAATGTGAGTAATGATACAAGTGCAACTTACTTTCAAGGGTTGTTCTGATGAGTGTTTCATATGTTATGAAGAATTATATAGATGTATTATTTCTGTGACTAGGAATTAGAAGGGCCCAGAGAGGTTATGTAGTCTAGTCTGCACCTAAGAATTCTTTCTATAATATTGATTACCAAGCAGCCACCCAGCCTCTGAAAGACCTTCGTTTAAATGGAAGTCGCGACGTCTACTATCAGGCCCCATTTCACTTTTGGACAGCTTTGTTAGGAAGTTTTTCCTTAATTCATGCCAAAATATGACTGTCTGCAGTTTCCAGCCATTTTCTCCTAGTTCCTCATCCTGAGACCAAGTAAAACAAGACCAACAACCCCTCTTAGCTTACACATATTTTGTGTTTATTTTCTGTGTTCACATTGCCAACTATCTCTTCTTCCCTTTCCCCCCATACCACCCTCCCACTGAACAGAATCTTTTTGGCAGCAGGAATGTTTTGTTTTTGTCTTTGTGACCCCCAGGGCATAGCAATGTGCCTGGGCCATAGTAGATACTCAATAAATGTTTACTGAATTTCATAATACTAACAACAATAGCTAACATTTTTACATAGCGCTTACTATGTGCCAGGTACTGGGCCAAGAACTTTACAATTATGATTTCATTTGATCCTCATGACAACCCTGGCATGTAGGCATAAATATTATCCCCATTTTGCAGTGGAGGAAACTGAGGTTAAGTGACATGCCCAGGATTACATAGCTAGTAAATGTTTAAGGCTGAATTTGAACTCAGGTCTTCCTGACTCCAGGCCCAGCACTCTAGACCCCATACTTCCTAGCTGCCTATAACAGCCCTGCTAATACTTAAAGCGAACTCATAAACTCCAGATGACAAACATGATAGCAATATCTTCTCTTCTCCAGAATAAACATTCCCAGTTCCCTTACCAATGTCTCTATAGCATAGTCTTCAGTCATTTCACCTTCCTCATTACTCTCTAAGGGACATGTTTCAGTTTGTCTACATCTTTCTTAAAATGGGATAATGCCAACAATCAAACACAGTAATTTCAAGGCAAAAATATAGCTGTACTATTATCTTCTTTATTTTGAACATTGTGCCTCTCTCAATACTGCTTAGGAGAGTATTGGCTATTTTGGTCCCATAAAATTGTGGGCTCATATTGAGTGAATAAGCGCTAAAACCCCTATCTTTTCCATAGAAATCCTTATCTAGTCACCTAGCCCCTTGTGAAATTTATTTTTTGGAACCAGATGCAGAACTTTACATTTATTCCTATGAAATATCATTTCATTTGATTTGGCCCACCATTTTGGCCAAGATCTTTTCAGATCTGGACTTTGCCATCTGACATGTTAGATACTTCTAGAAACCTGGTATCATCTGCAAATTTTACAAGCATGCCATCTGTGCCCTAATTCAAATCATTTAATAAAAAAAATGTGAACATTTTGGGATTAAGAGCCCCCAGACTCCAGGTCACTCCATTAGAGATCTCTCTCCAAGTTGACATAGATCCATTAATTAACAATGACTTTTTGGGCCAGGCACTGTATTATATTACAAATACCTAGAAAGAATTAAATGAAAAGCACAGGGGGGAGAGATAGTAATTAATTTTAATATCTAGTCCATATCTATCCATTTACTCACACATATTAATGACAAACACTGAGTACTTTGCTGAAAACTAGGTATATTATGTTCACTGACTTCCCTTGGTATAGTTACAATGCCAAAAAAGGAAATGAGGTTAATTTAGTAAGACCGTTCTTTTTTATTTATTTTTTGAGGCAATTGGGGTTAAATGACTTGCCCAGGGTCATATGACCAGTTCTTGATGAAATCACATGATCCCTGCTTCCAAGTGTTTTGAAATCATCCTCTCAATAATATGTTGTAGAATTTTATCAGGAATAGAAATAAAGTTTACTGGCCAATAGTTTCCTGGCTTCACCTTCTTCCCTATTTTGAAAAACTAGGACATTTGGTTTTTTCCAATCCTGTGGTAACTTTCCCTTTCTTTGAGGCTTTTCAAAGACCATTAGCAATTACACCTACCAGTTCTTTTTAGTAATCTAGGGCACTTAATAAATGTTGACTTATATAATTGATCTGTCTGGTCACTTGGATTAATCATGGGTGATTTGATATTGCCTGGTCATTTCCTCACTATCTTGGGTTATAATACCTACTATGAATGTGTTGTTCTAAGGGCAAAGATCATTCTCTTTGAAAAAAGGGGGGAAAAAGCAAATCAAGAGTCCAGTGGTTCAGCCTTCCATTGTTACCCACCAACATCATTCTATCCATTGGATGTAGTAATCTCATCCAGTGTCTTGAGGCAGCTCTGTTTTATTCTCCTCATTGGAATAATTTCTGCTAGAGTCTTCAGAATTTCATACTTGAGAGCTTCACATCCTCTCGGGCTGACTTTCCCTTCAATGTATGAAGCATTTGGATCTTACCTAGTCTTTCTTTGAGCACTTCGAAATCGGTTCCCTGAAAACCTGGGGTGCGTGTCAGACTATAGGACTTTCATTTCCTTCTCTAGAATGAACTCTTGCTCCCAAGGATCTTTTCATTTCGACTTCAAAAGACACTTCTTCCTTGGTGGTGAGAATCAGAATAGCACTTCCCTTTGTTTCTTCCTCCACTTTTTGAAGGTTGAAATTATCATTGAGGCAAGTCACAAAATCATCATCTCCTCTGCTTTTGACTAAGGGAGAGAGGGTTCCAAACCTCCAAATGGTTGAAGTCACCGCCACTACAATAACCTATTTCTGTGCCAGTTTCAAGTTCCACGCTGCTCATTTAATTCTTCTATGTAGGTCAGAGTTTCTTAATATTTTTTTTTAATGTGTGTCATGGGCCCTTTGGTAGTCTGGTGAAACCTAGGAAGGTAGGTAATATACCCCAATGCCTAGCACATAGAGGGCTCTTAATAAATGCTTGGTGAATGGAATTCATTAATATCATTTGTTTTTAACCTCAGGGAATAATGAATTAAGTGCTCTCTATCATCTTCCTTTATGTTTTTGAATTTTTTCATATGACTATATAATTTTAGTATATACTGCTACGATAGCATACTTTGAGAGGACATGGAAAGCAGTTGTACAGGATGGGAACTATGGATAGGTTTCTCTCTACAGCTTGAAGGAACTCCAAAACTTATAAGATCACAGATTCATTTGAGTAATGCTCCCTTTTACCTATTCTGGTTCACTTTTAACCACTTATCCTCATCTGGAGCAAA
This sequence comes from Gymnobelideus leadbeateri, assembly GCA_011680675.1. Lineage (NCBI taxonomy): Eukaryota > Metazoa > Chordata > Mammalia > Diprotodontia > Petauridae > Gymnobelideus > Gymnobelideus leadbeateri. The sequence continues at coordinate 1,991,102 of WOXC01003519.1, read as the reverse complement.
ATTCCAGTTATGAGTACCATCCCATCAAGTCTCAGTGACCCTGAGGAGATCAAATTTGTCTCACTGCATCAGAATGTCCAATTAATCCCATTTATTACTCATGCTTTGGTATTTCTGTTGATGTAGCAACATAAAATAGTAGTTAGAGTCAACCTCATCAAGAAGGCATGGGTTCAAGTTCTGTTTCTAATACAGAATGGCTGTGTGCTCCTGAGCAAATCACTTAACCTCTCAGTGCACTAAGCAACTCTCTAGGAAATATATTTCTAAAAAGGTGCTGACCATAATTTGTTGGAAGAAATTTCCTCATTGAGGATATCTTTCTTCCTTCTTTCCTCCCTCCCTCCCTTCCTCCCTTCCTTCTTTCCTTCCTTTCTCCCTTCCTTCCTTCCTCCCTTCCTTCCTTCCTCCCTTCCTTCCTTCCTCCCTCCCTTCCTTCCTCCCTCCTTTCCTCTCTCTCTCTCTCCCTCCCTCCCATGAAAGGAATTCCACTACCTTTGAAAAAGTACATATCACTTTGGTACAGGCTTAAATTTGCCTCTGCAACTTCTACCCATAATGCTTTGTGCTCTGACATAAAGTTCCAAACAGAACTAGCTCCATCCCACTTCCACATGACATCCCCTTAAATACTAGAAAACAGCCATCCCTTCCCCACCAAGTCTATTGGGTGGGGTTTGAAGTTAAGTGCTTCCTGAGAGTCCTTAAAAATCCCCTGAATTCTAGTCTCTCTGGACCCACTTGGGAGGTTGGACTTTATTTAGCAACCAGAGTAGACAAGAAACAAATGTACAAGACAAAATACAAGGGATAAAATCCTGTTATCAAGTGAAATCTATCTCAGTCATTTCATCTCCCTTTCACTCACCTCCAAATGTTTTTTTTTTCCCTTCTTCCCTGGAATCTATGGTCTTTGCTATTACTTATTCAAAGGCATTATTAATTCCATATAATTTGTCTCTACATATTGCTAATGAATCTGTTTTTACATTGAAAATCTCTTTCTCTGTCTCCCAGATGCTAAGTTTTCTGGATAACTAAATTACTATTTAAATTAGTATGTTTAAATTTTGGTCACTTCATTAGCTCCCATGGGTTTAATTGTCATCTTTATGCAGATAATTCCTAAATCTATTTTTTCCAGTCCTACTCTATCTTGAACTTTAGTACTGTAGCACCAACTGCCTATTGGACATTTAAAACTGGATATCTCAGAGATATTTCAAACTCAAATTGTTCTCTTAAACCTATCCTATTTAAGTGCCAATTGATTCTAGAGTCAGAAATGACCTCTGAGGTCATTTGGTTTTTTTTAATTGTTTTTTTTTTCTTTTTGGAGAGGGGAAGGTAGGGTAATTGGGGTTAAGTGACTTGCCCAAGGTCACATGGCTTATAAGTGTTAAGCGTCTGAGGTCGTAATTGAACTCAGATCCTCCTAACTCCAGGGCTGGTGATCTATTCACTGCTCCACTTAGCCACCCCTGAGGTAATTTAGTTTAATTGCTTCATTTTACAAATGAAGAAATTGAGGCTGAGAGATGTTAAAAACATTCAAATAGGCAGTAATAAGAGTTAAAGGCAGGATTTGAACTTGTATTCTAAAGCCACTGCTCTTCTCATTGTGCCATGTAGCCTCCTAAAAACTTCTATGACTTTGCTAAGGATACCCCACCACCCTTCCAGTTATCTGGACCTGATTCTTGACTCCTTACTCTCCTTCACCCCACGTAAGTAAGTCTTGTAAACTCCACAGAGCATCTCCTACATCTGTGGGCTTCTCACGTGGCCACAACATTACTCTGGGTCCTCATTACTGTTCACCTGTATTATCAAAATAGCCTCATCACTGGTTTCCCTACCTTAAGTTTCTCTCTGCTCAAATTAATCTTCCATAATTGGCCGAAATGTTCTTAAAGCACAGGTTTGATCATGTAATTCTCCTTCTCATTTAATTCTACCAGTCCCTTTTTACTTCCAGGAACAAATACTAACTCCTCTGTTGACATATACAGTCCTTCAAAACCTGGCCCCAACCTCCCCTTCAAGGCTTATTATATAAAACTCTAAACTCACTCTATGATTCAAACTATCTTTTATATGGCCCCTTATACATATCACTCTATCTTCTGTCTAGGCTTTTCCAGGGGTTGCCTCTCATACCTGGAAATGTGCTCCCTTCTAGAAAGAGACCTCCTAGAAGCCCTTGTTCTTTCAAAAGTTTGCTCCTGTGCCCTCTCCATTAAGCCCTTCCTTATCCCCTCCTTATCCCCAACCTTACTTTACACTTTGGGTACGTACTTTTGTCTGTACATGTTATTTCCTCTGATAAAATATAAGGTCCTTGAAAGTTTGTATTATTTCATTTCTGGCTTTGTCATCCCAGCCCCTGGAGTAGTGCTTGGTATACATTAGGCACCTTCAAAATGCCTCCTGACTGGCTGATCAGTCCCCAGGGCATCTGAAAGGGTTAACACAGCTTCCCCAAACATCAGATTGCTGTGAAGCATTTCATCCAATATTCATTCTAAAAAAGTGCATTTTTTCATGAATATTTGAATTGTGTAATGCACTTACCATGTTTTCCAATTCATCTGTGCCTGTTTATTTTTCCCACTGCACCTGAAATTTTCTGTGCCGTGTGGTGCCCTATGCTGCACTATACAGAAAGTGTGGTGATTTTTAAGCAGTTCTCTTTGCGAAATTGGTATAGACACAACTGAAATGACAACAGCACTAATAACTAATTACTATAAGACTAAAATTTGCATAGAACATTTTTCTACAAAAAGCATATGAGGCAGGAAGTAGAAATATTTTTCTCCCAAATTCAGAGACCCTGGATTAAGTATCCCTGATCTAAGAGAAAGCACACTAAATTTGGAATTTTTATTTAACTATAATAATTTTATTTCTTTAAAGACATTAATCTGAGAAGGGGTCCTTTATCACATAGCTGCTCTGTATGTATACACATAAAACACTCAAATACATTTCTGTAGTTCACCTGGGAAGTGTAGTCAGTTGAAAGTGCACTATCTTTAGAGTCAGGGAACTTGGGTCTGAATGCTATCTCTGCCACCTGTGTGACCTTGGGCAAGTCACTTAATTTCTTTGGGTCTCAGTTTCCCCATCTGGAAAAATGAGGGCTTAGAATAGATGACCTCAAAAGTCCCTTCCAGTTCTGAATCTCTAATCCTCTTCTCATGCATCATTCATGATCAAGAAGACTGGTCTAAATATTCCATAGATCTTTACTGGCCTCATGGCAGAAGAGGCTGTAAATTACAAGTAAATGGATGTTGAACAGTTGAGCAGAAAATCAATTTCAAGAGATAAAGAAGGGCCAGAATGAAGTCCCTAAACATAGACAACCTCTGATTCCTTGTGACTCTGGCTGGGTATGGGATGGAATATGCCTGTGACTTGAGGAAAGAAGCTGTTTGTCAGGGAGAGAAAAAAGCTACAGATGAAAAAAGTTCCAGATGAACAAAAGCACATAATTGATGATCCTCATCATTTTGCACAAAAGCTGCTTCTTCCCTCCAGAGAATGGGTCGATGTAATTATAAGGGGCAGGGAGGCATTACAAAACTCATCTCAGCAGAGAAAATCGGAATCAGGACCACTTATTTCTACAACTTTTACTAGTGAGCAAAGAATGTTCATGAGCAAATGCCGTGCACCAAGAGAGATGATGGAGGATAAAATCTGCCAAACGGTAAATATTTACCTTTCCCACCTGGAAGAGAGATTACATTTGTTCGGCTCATTTCCCAAAGGTCAGAATAAAGAAGAATGGAAGGAAGTTGAAAAGAATCGGATTGAGGCAGAATACTTCTTAACACTTAGTTACCCAAAAGGATTTGTTGCCTAATGAGGTAGACCTTGCAGGAGGTCCTCAAGCAACAGCTGGCTGACCACTTTGTTTAGTTTCTTGTTCAAGCAAAGACTCGACTAGATGCTTTATTAGACCCCTTACAATTCTGAGATTCTCTGATTGTGTGAATTTATTTTAAATTCTATGGGTGGGCATTAGAGTAGCTAGTTAACTATCACAAAGGGCTTCGCCAAAGTGGAATTCTGGGGATTTTTTGTTTTGTTTTGGAGGGGGGGAAGCAAGGCAATTGGGGTTGTGACTTGCCCAAGGTCACACAGCTAGGTAAATGTCAAGTGTCTGAGGCCAGATTTGAACTCGGTTTTCTTGACTCCAGGGCCGGTGCTCTATTTACTGTGCCGCCTAGTTGCCCCTGGAATTCTGTTTATAAACATATGTATATGTATAAAGCTGGGTCAAGGCATTTTACAGGCTCATATCACTGGCAGGCACCCATTTGATGCAGGGACATTGTACTAGGCACTATTGCCTGGAGCAGAGGGAAATACAAAAAGGAAAACAAGATACTTTTTGCTCATTCTTCCCCTCTTAGAAAATTTACAACCTAGATGGGGAGAAAATTCAATGGTATAGTAGAGCACAATCGGATCTGGAGTCAGAGGTCAGTCATTTACTCTAAAAATGTTAATAGGATCAGAGGATTTAGATCTGGAAGGAACCTTTAAGATAATCTAGTTCAACCCTTTCATTTGAAAGATTAGAAAAGTTATGGTCAGGGTGCTGATGTGACTTGTTTGGATGTATAAATACTAAGGAACCAGAACTGACATTTGAATCCAGGGCCTTTGACCCCAAGGCCAGGTGTCTTTGAACAACCTGGGCCTCTCTATCTTTTTCTTCCCAGTTTAGTTTTTGAGAACCTCCATGAGACCCATCTGGCCACAAAGGATGTCATCAAAATTCTTTATATCACCATTGCCCTTAGATGCCACATGTTCCTTAGCAGGTAATGTCCAGCAGCTAGATTTTGAATAGATCTTGGCTTTAAAATGTCCTCCAAAGTCTCAGATCATGCAACCTTGAACATGACTTAGATATATTCCTCTGGATTCTGAGATCAACAAGAGATCTTGGACTTAGCCAGACAGGTCTAGCTTACTTTAAATCTTAGAAGAACAAATCTGAAGCATTCTCATCATTATAGTAACAATATTAACATTATATCAATAATTATATCAACTGTGGATCAACAATTATTTTACACATAAAGCATGTGGGTGGCCATTCCCTACACCTGGGCAATTAGAGCGAAACATCTCTTGATTACCTCTGGCCAAAGTGAGACCCAATAGGCTGATACTGCTATCAACTGGAGTTTGGACTTAATTTTGCAAGATGTGAAACTGCATGTTCAGGTCAGAAACAGCAGAATTTATGGCCTCAGCTCGGTGGTGTTCATTTAACTTCCCAAGCTGTATCCAAGTTAGGGGAAAAAAAGAATCAAATATCCACTATAAAAAACACAGCCAGACAGAATCAGTATACTTTCTGCCAGAGAATGGAGCCAGAGAATTCTTTGTCAGCAAAGAAAGAAGAGTTATTCATTCTCTTCTGAAGTGCTGCTGAGCCCTCCACTTGGCCAAAATGTCATCTCAGTCAAAGGTCGCCTGGGGAAAAAAGCCCTCATACTATATAATAATAATAAGCTCTTTTTATATCAGGTCAGCTGCTCTCCATAACAACCCTGTGAGATAGGTGCTCTTATTATCATCCCTATTTTACAGCTGAGGAAACTGAGGCAGGCAGACATTATTAAGTGACTTGTGCTGGAGGTAGGATTTGAAATTGCCCCCCTAACACTATCCACTGAGTCACCTAGATGCCTATGAATCTACTATGCCTAGACTCTTAGAACTGGAGAGAGCGTTTCCTCACAACTCTGTCAAATAGGTAGTTCAAGTACCATTGTCATCATTTCACACAGGAGAAAACTGAAGCTCAGAAAGGTTAAATAAGGGGCCTGACCAGAGCCTGAATTTGAGGCAAAATCTCTAGATTTCAAGACTTCACTACACTACAATGCCACATTCAAGAAAGTGGTCTCTTCAGTAACACTGTTAAAGAATTCTAGATCATACAGAGATTGGACTAAGGGGCCTCTGAGGCCCCATCCAACTCCGAGGCAGTTAGCACTGGGTTTGGAGTCAGGAAGACTGGAGTTCAAATCTAGCCTTGGGCACTTACTAGCTGTGGGAATTTTGGCAAGTTATTTGACCTCTGCTTGCCTCAGTTTCCTCAACTGTAAAATAAAGATAACAATGGAACCCACCTCCCAGGATCATTGTGAGGATCAAATGAGATGGTATTTGCCCAGTACCAGGCACATGGTGGACGCTTAATTAATAAGTCCTTGTCTCATTCCTTCCTCTGAGAATTGAGGTCCACTCCAACAAGTGAACATAGAATCTCACCTTCCATGGGGCTCAAGACAATAGGTTTTCTTGGGCAGAACACGTGAGATAAGACTGAAAATATAGTCCCTGCCCTCACAGACTTCATAGTCTGGAACAGGTGTAGGTCGTATATACAAACAACTACAAGACAAAATAATGAGTTTTAAAATGTGCAAACCAAGGGCTTGCAATGGTCCAATGGAGAGTGGCAGCAGGGAGACAGATCAGTAAGGATGTAAATGCTATCGAATTTACCCGTTTCCAGTTTTCTAGGACCTTTGCCATTCTTGATGATTTCTCAAAGCATACTGACAGCAATCCTTGGAATCACAACCGCCAGTTCTTTAATTACTCTAAGCTGGGCAATCTGAATTCATTTGGCTCTTTATTACCTTTCCTTCTCTCTTCTCCCTTTACCCAGTGAGCCTTGGGAAAGATTAAAAAAAAAAAAACCCAGCCAATGCAATTGAAGCTTTGACCATGTCTGAAAACACAGGAAACATTACACACTCACAGTCTTCCCCCTTCTTCAATGAAAGGAAGGGGTTACATTTTCTCATCTCTTCTCCAGACCAAACTTTATAATCACCCAATGGTCAGTTTCATTTTATCATTCCCTCCATTTACACTGTCATTGTCATTGTGTAGTCAATCTTTTCCTGCTTCTGCTTACTTCGCTCTGCATCCGTTCACGTCAGCCTACCCATGTTTTCCTGACTACTCTATATTCATGATTTCTTGTGTCATAATAATATTTCATTACATTAATGAATTGCATCTGTAAGCCATTCTCAAAGTTCCCAATATGTTTACATATCCACTTTGTTCCTAGTTCTTTGGTACCACAAAGAGTCCTACAATGAATATTTTGCTACATAAGGAAACTTTCTATCTGACTTCCTTGGATATATGTCCAATCCCAGGAGCAGGATCTTTGTTTAAATGAAATGTTTACAAAGTGTTTTACCTATATGATCTATTTTATTTCATAAAAATGACTCCAATTCCTATAATGCTTCAACATTTACTAGCAAAATAATCCTGGGAAGTAATGAGTGCCTACCTCTCCAAGTCGCATATGATTCTTCCCATTTCATAGATGAGAAAGCTGAGGTTCATACAGATTAATTAACTTACCCATATGAGCTAGTAAGTATCAAAAGCTGGGATCTGAACCTGGTATCTGACTCCCCCATACTGCTTTCTCATCTTTCTGAAAGATGAGTTATCATGCTGACTTCACTTGCAAATAATGATATGCTACTAAATTAGATTGAATATCCCCAATGATGGGGGCAACGAACACCCTATCATTCTCTTCTGAAGTGCTGCTGAGCCCTCCTCTTGGTCAAAATGCCATCTCAGTCAAAAGGTCCCCTGGGAAAAACCTCATACTATATAATAATAAGCTCTTTTCATATCAGGTCAGTTGCTTTCCATAACAACCCTGTGAGATAGGTGCCATTATTACCATCCCTATTTTACAGCTGAGGAAACTGAGGCAGACAGAGGTTGTTAAGTGACTTGTTCTGGAGGCAGGAATTGAAATTGGGGACATGCAAAGAAGTGCCTGTTCAGGAAGGTATTTCATGTTTTACATGACTGCACATGTATAACCTACATCAAATTGCTTACCGTCTTGGGGGTGAGGAGGAGAAAATTTGGAACTCAAAACAAAGAAGAAAGATGGAAGAAGAAGTTATTTCCCATTGGTCCACAAAGAAACCACTCACCAGGTTGGAGCTGGGGTGGTGGGGGGTGAGAGCAAAGAGGGAGCCTATATGTGCTCTTACCTCTTTATGGCTTTGTAACAAATGATGACAATGACAAGGAGAAAGACGAGTGTGGCACAGCATACTGCGATGATGATAACCAAGCCTGACCACCAGGGTTCTTCAGCAGGACACGAGGTAGAGTTGGGAGCTGTGGGAAAGACAGAGGCAGGGAGAGAACAAGGTTAAATCGGCTTCCTTTGACTAAGCAGCCCTTGTGAGTTCCATTCTCAAGCTATCATTCATGGCTCTGTCAAAGGGCAGGGGCAAAGAAATATACAAGAGACCTCATTTGGGAGCCATCAGCTCTCCTGGGCTTTGGCTTAGTCATGCTTTAATGTCTGTGCTATGCGATGGATTACATCATTGGCCATTTTTCAATTAGTCCTGCTCCGCATCAGAAGACGGTTTGCTCAGATCAGAGGTTAAACATCACATCACTAACAATTTATTTTCAGCATGAGGTCATTAATGGCAGGTTCAAGTTTGATTTTCCATGAAAATATCATATCCACATATTTGAAATTCTCTTTGTTCAGGCATTAAATCCAGTTCATTTGGAGCTGAGACATCAAGATGAAAACTGCATATTTATAGCTGGGGGATGGGTGGGGAGTGTAGGAAGAGGGGGAAATAACACCAGGAAATTCAATTCAACAGATCTGGTAATAATAATGATATAGAATAACTCACATTTATACAGTGCCTAATACATGCCAGGGACTGTGCTAAGAACTTTACTAATGTCATCCTCACGATAGCCTTGTGAAGTAGGTGCCATTATTACGCCCATTTTACAGTTGAAGAAATTGAGGCTGAGAGAGAGTGTCTTGCCAAAGCTAATATGAGTGTGAAGCTTCGATCTTCCTGACTCCAGGTCCAGCACTCTACCTACCGAACCACCTAGCCACCCCAATAATAAGAACTGATTACATATCTGGAATTGTGCTTGACCAGGTCAGAGGGGAGGTCAGAGGGCTAGAAATCCTTAGAGATCATCTGCCTACCCACTTCATTTTAATAAGCAAAGTCACAAGTCCAGAAAAGTTAGGTGATTTGCCCAAAGTTGTACACAAAGTGGCTCCCCAAGCCAAGATTCATACCCAGGACCTCTTATGCTAGGGCTCTTATTATTGCCACCACTCCTCTAAAAAGAGGAAGAACGACACAGTCTCTACTCTACAGGAACAAACAGTAATAGAATGAGAGAATCTCGAGTTGGAAGGGATGGCAGATTGAACAGCCCTATCCTGTGGTCATTCAGGAGGAAAGGGTCATGAACAGTCAAATACTGCAGAGAGGTCAAGGAGGAGAAAATGGAGAAAAAGCTAGTAGATATGGCAATTATGGAATGGTGGGTAGTGTTGGACAAGCCAGCTCCTGTTGAATGAACAGATAAGAAGACAGAATAAAGAGATTACTCTCTTATTAGAAGGACAAAAAGGGGAAGATGGACTGCTTTCTCAAAGAGATTAGTCATGAAGAAAATAGCCACATGGTAAGATTTAGTGGTGAGATTTAAACCTAGATCATGCAGATTCCAAGCCCAGTGCCCCATCCCATTAGACATGCTGCCTTTTTGTTCGCTCCGCTCCTTCTGTCTCCTTCCACTTTCATGAATTACAAACAGGCAGCAGTCCCATACCTCAAACTCTTTTCTCATGCATATCTGTTTAAATCCTTCTTATAGGACCCAGAACTGAAAAGGATCTAAAACTCATCTAACTGAGCATATTTATTTGCCATTGGGGAACTTGAGAACCAGAGCAGGTAAGTGACTTGTCCAAGGTCACATAGGAAAAAAATGAAATTCTTCTTTCAAGACACAGCATCCTCTGTGAAGCCTCCACTGATGCCCCTCAGCTAAAAGCAGCCTATTTCTCTTCAAATCATTCTCTCCATTAACCTATAAGATCCTTGAGAAAAGAGACCATGCCATTCACCAGCTCATGAATCCAGCACCCAGTTGTTTATAGGATAAATTCAAGCTCGTTTGTTGGGAACTGAAAGCCTTCCACAGTCTGGTTACAGACTACTTTTCCAGACTTATTACTTCTCTTCAAATACTCTCTATTCTAGCCAAGCTATCCTGCTTGGAATTCCTTAAACTTGACATTTAATTAACCTCCATGACTATATATCAACTAATTCCTGCCCCTCCCCCCACACCTGAAACATACTTTTCCTTCACTTTTATTTATGAAGATCCTTTGCTTCCTTCAAGACTCAATTCAGGTACTGACTCCTATGGAGTCCAATCTTCTTGCCCTCCTCAAATTACCTTGGTTGTACTGATCTGTTTCTGCATTTTATAATTTAGAAATGTGTAAGCTCCTTGGGGACAGGGACCAATTTTAATTTGTATCTTTGTATCCCAAATGTTTTGTCCACAGAGGGCATTTAATAATTACAAGTTGAATTGAACTGAGTTTCTGGTCCTCTGCTTCAGTCTTCCCATCTTTGAAATGGGTCATTATTTATTACTTAGCTCCCTAGGGCATTGAGGGGATAAATTAATTTGGGAAAGTGCTTCTTTGGTATTGGAAAAATACTTTATTACTTCCAGGATCTGTGATTTTATTTGTGTGGGCAGCCCCTCCTCCTTTCTGTCTTTTTTTGGTAGTGTGTCTTCAAGAGTGCTGTTTAATTAGAAATTAAGCTTAGACCAATATCTTATACAATATCCTACAATAAAATAAAAATGGATATGTGACCTAAATGGCATAAGAATCAGAAAAAAAGTAGTTCACATAACTTTCATGGCTGTAGGTAGACAAGGAATTCTTAACCACAGGATCCAGGTAATTACACAAGATGAAATAGAAAAATTTGATTTCATAAACTTGAAACACTTTGGGACAAACAAATTAATGCACTCAGGATAAGAAGAGGAATGATTTAATAAGCAGAAAATCATTTTATCAAATTCCTTGTATGAAGAATATAGAAAAATAACAGAAATACTTATGACAAAAAAGTCATTCCCTAATAGAAAATAGTCAAAGGAGGAAATGAGGAGGAAGGAAAGAAGCATTTATTAAGTGCCTACTATGTGCGGGCACTATGCTAAGTCTTATGAATATTATTTCATTTGATCCTTACAACTCTGGGAGGTGGGTACTATTATTATCCCCATTTTATAAATGAGGAAACCAAGGCAGAGGGGAAGTGACTGGCCCAAGGCTATAGGTACATGTTTGAGGCAGGATCTGAAATCAGGTCTTTCTGATTCTGGGCCCAGTATTCTATCCTTTCTAGATATAAAAAGGTTAGTCAAAGGATATAAATGCACAATTCTCAAAAGAATTGCAAACTATTAACAATCATATGGAAGAATGCTCCAAATCACAAATGACAAGAGAAATACATATTAAAACCCTGAGATTTCACCTCACACCCAACAAATTGGCAAAGATAACAGAAGAGTGGAAGAATCAATGTTGGGGATGCTGTGGAAAGATGGGAATACTTATCTATTGTTAGTGGAGCTGTGATGTAGTAGAGACATTCTGGGAAGCAATTTGGAATTATGCAAATAACATTACTAAAGTGTCTATAGCCTTTGTTCCAGAGACTACACTGTTGTATATCATCTATCTATCTATCTATCTATCTATCTATCTATCTATCTATCTATCTATCTATCTACCTGTCTATCTATATATCAAGGCTGCAAACAAAAACCCCAAACCCAAACAAAAAAACCCCCAAACTTTCATGTGCACCATAATATTTACAGAAGCACTTTCTGTGGTAGCAAAGAACTAAAATAACAGGAAAGCCCATAGTATGAGGAATGGCTAAATAAACAGTGATACATGGATAAAATGGAATATTAATATGCTATAAAATATAATGAATGCAGAGAAACATGGAACAACCTATGGGACCTAATGCAACTTGAAGTAAGCAGAACGAAGAAAACAACACACACGGTAACAACAACAGTATAAATGGAAAGGACAAAACAAAATGATGCTAAGAAATTACCAAGGACAAACTTAGCCCTAAAGAAGGGGCATGAGTAGATGTTTCACTCCACTCCCTTGTAGAGGTAGGTCCACAAGCGTGCAACATTGCAACATTGTATATGCATATACTGTCAGAGTTTTTTCAATATATGGAATCATTTTGCTGATTTATTTTCCTCTTTTTCCTTTTTCTTTTTTTAAAAAAATATTCTTTTGTAAGGGATTGCTCTATGGGAGATGAGAGGGAGAAAAGATACAGGAGCAAATTTAAATGACATAAAACCAAAAATATCAATAATAATAAAGTATAGGGGCGGCTAGGTGGCGCAGTGAGTAAGAGCGCCGGCCTCGGAGTTGGGATGATCCGAGATCAGATCTGGCCTCAGAAAATGAGCACCCACGCATAAATAATGACTAGCTGTGTAACCTTGAGCAAGTTACTTAACCCCAATTGCTTTAAAAAAATAATAAAGTATAAATAAAATTTATTTTCTTTAAAAAATTTGCTTATGGGGCGGCTAGGTGGCGCAGTGAGTAGAGCGTCGGCCCTGGAGTCAGAAGGACCTGAGTTCAGATCCGGCCTCAGACACTTAATGCACAAAAACCTAGCCTCGTGACCTTGGGCAAGTTACTTAACTCCAATTGCCCTCCAAAAAGCAAAAAAAAAAAAAATTTGCTTATACAGATCAGTCTCAAATCCGGTCTCAGACAATTAACTAGCTGTGTGACCTTGGACAAGTCACCTGATCCTCTGATAGAAGGGCAAAAAATTTCAACACAGGATCCATATATGTTCAAAGAATTTCTAGGTTATTAAATTCTACCAGAGCTTGTGGTTATGGGCCACAAGCATAGCCTTCAAGAACTCAGGGTCACCTCCATACTATGAGACAACAGATTAGGACTTTTATGGAGATACAGGGAAACATTTCCCATAATTTGCTTAATGGACCTAGACCATATCATTTTATCATCAGCTAGACATTTTATCATCAGTAACTCAATGCTAAATGACCATGGCAGGAATCCAAATTCAGCAAAGAAAATGTCAAGAGTATGTAGCTCCCTTCTTCCTTCCCCCACCCCTCCTGCCCCATTACCAGTGTGAGTACAATGAGCTCCTTTGTTTTCTGAATATAAGGGACTATAATGTCCATTGACGCTAATAGCAACAACATGCTGGGGAAACATGGGCACAAAAGGAGAGTGCGGTGCCTGTGGCCCTTCAGCTCCTATTTACAGCTTCAATAATAGGAATTCCCTGTCTGTGTCTGTAAGAGAATTCTCTCTTGTCTCAGCTTGTGGTGAACTTTTTAAAGGGGGCAAGGGAGAGGAAATTAATTTTAAGCAATAGACTTTTGAAATAATCCATTTTAAGACCAGAATGATTTTTCAAGATGCCTCAGTGTCTTCTGAAATCAGAATACCACTCCTTCAGGATCACTGCTATTTTCCTTTGGTCCTCAATTTTATACATCTTAATAAAATAACAGAAATTTAAAAATCTATATAGCTCACAATGAGGGATGTGATAGTTCCACTATACTTTGACCCAGTGCCATGAAAATTGAAGTACTATATGTCCTTGTCTGGGAGTTATATTGTAAGAGGCACAATGAAAAACTGGAGCACATCCAGGGAAGCGTGCTGAGGACAGTCAAGATAATGCCTTGGGGCGGCTAGGTGGCGCCATGAAAGAGCACCCAACAACAAAAACCTAAACAAAACCAGAAATACCAGATTTGACGTGGGTTGGGGTAGGAAGGGATTTGACCCGAGTCTCAGGGTTCAGAGACATCTCTGAGACTCGCTAGCCTATTTTTTTCCTGAAGCATGAATCCTCTCTATGACATCCCAACAAGTGTTCATCTAGTCTCTAATTGAGGGGAACCAAGTACTATGGATTCAGCCTATCCCATATCTGGACAGGTAGAATCATTATCCATTTAAGAAAGACTGTAGCATTTGCCAGCCTCATTTACAAGTCATCCCTAAGGTTACTGTGTGATTCATTACCATAGTTAATCTTATCATCCCAAGCTCTAGGGCAGGGAGTCCTCATGTGGTGTCTAGGGACCATGGGTCTGTGAGTAGATTTCTGGGGATCTTCAAAGAAGGAAAAGACCTTTTACTACCACCTGAAGATAGTGTGTGCCTTTCCCAAGTCTTCCCTTCTCCATACTAATTGCCCCTAGTTCTTTCTTTTGATACTCTTAAGGCATTATCCTTTTTTTTTTTTTTTTTTGCTTTTTGGAGGGGGAGGTAGGGCAATTGGGGTTAAATAACTTGCCCAAGGTCACACAGCTAGTAAGTATTAAGTGTCTGAGGTCGAATTTGAATTCAGGTCCTTCTGATTCTAGGGCCAGTGCTTTATTCACTGTACCATCTAGCCCATCCCAAATCAGGTATTTCTTAACCCCCCTCAGCTGCTAATACAATCCCACAGAAGTCGTTGTTGTTCAGTCATTTCAGTCTCGTCCAACTCTTTGTGATCCCATTTGGGGCTTTCTTGGCAGAGATACTTGGAGTGGTTTGCCATTTCCTTCTCCAGCTCATTTTACAGATGAGGAAACTGAAGCAAACAGGGTGAAGTTATCTTGAACTGATTTTAGATACACATCTTATACATAATCATCTCATACATGTTATTTCCATGATGTTATTTCCATACATGTTATTTCCATGATGTTATTTCCATTCCACAATGTGAATTCCTCGAGGTAAAGGGCGGTTTAATTTTTGTCTCTATATCATAAGTACCTGGCACATAGTGGATTACATGACTGAGGACAGATTATTTCATTACATATTCAAGTACAGGTCTTCCAATGAAACCAGTTTCTATCTGCTTTAGCAAGTAGCTGTGCAGAAAAAGAAATTACAGAAACAATGAACTCTTTGTCAAGTGAACAAGCATTTATTAAGCGCCTACTATGTGTCAGGTACTTGTGTTGAGTGTTAGTTATACACATAGCAAGGCAAAAGACCAGCCCTTCTCTCAAGGAACTCACAACCCAATGGTGGAAAGACCATGTAACCAACTATGTACATGAAAGATATACACAGGATAAAGTGAAAATAAGCTCAGAGGAAGGCAGTAAAATTAAGGAGGGCTGGGAGAGACTTTTTGTAGAAGGTAGCACTTTGGTAGAGACCTGAAGGAAGTGAAGGAGGGTAAGAGTGAGGGGGAAGGGAAGAGTTACAGGCTTGGGCACCACCAGTGAAAATGCCAAGTCAAAAAGTGATGGATTTGTCTGGCCACAGAAACTTTTTATAAGGCCATTTAGGAAGGATGAAGAGAAACCTTCCTTCCCTGGCACAGATACCTATACGGGTGGAAGCATGGGATCAGCCCTTAATGCAATCCCTTATATACAGCAGAAATGGAAATGCTTGTTAAATGGAACAATCTCGAAGTTAGCTGTTTCCTATAGGAAAGATCACTGGTTTGGTACTACTTGTGATCCATGGGGCAAGTAAGTTGCCCTTTTTGAGGTCCAGTTTCTTCATCTGTATAGTGAGATAATACACTCCCTCCTTCACAGATTTCTTTCAACAGAAGCACTCTGTGTACTCTAAAGCACCTCAGAGATCAGAATTATTAGCACTAAATTCTGCATCTACACAGGATTTGCTTGCACATTTGCAGCTCCGAGAAAACCTTTGCTACCTGTCCCAATATTCATGTGGGGCTATGTTGTAAAATTCAGTAGCTGTCATGTGTAATTCTAGACTTCGAAAGATCTTTGATTTCATCCAGCAGGCACCCCTCTATGCTGACATAGATCATGACCCCTGCTAAACCTTAACAGACAGCCGTCATGGGCTGATTGGTGAACAGAGCAAAACAAACCCCCCAAAGCCCATCATCACATGAAGTCCAGCCTTCTAATGCCAGGCTTCTCTGCATTTAGCTAGGCTCTCCTTAGACAACTGGTGCACAGTCAATGGGTACCCAACATCTTTTCAGATTGGTAAGATCTGTCAGACTTAGATTTCTCTGGCAGAGCCTTCAGGAACCTGGGTTCACCTCACAGGCACAGCTTTTAAGGGAAAGTCTGTGTTTTATTTCTTCATTATTTCCTGGAAGTTAGTATTTTTTCCCATCTAGACTATAGTTACCTTAGGCACAGGGACTGTAATTTAGTTTCTGGTATGCTCCAAAACAGGGCAGCTAGGGGGTGACATGGTGAATAGGGCACTAGGTTTAGAATCCCCCTCCAAAACTAGGTTTAGAAGACGCATCTTCATTAGTTCAAATCCAATCTCAAACACTTACTAGCTGTATGACGCTGGACAAGCAATTTAACCCTGTTTGACTCAGTTTCCTCTTCTGCAAAATAAGCTGGAAGAAGAAAGAGCAAACCACTCTAGTATCTTTGCCAAGAAAACCCCAAACGGGGTCATAGAGAGTTGGAAACAACTGAAGTAACTGAACAACATGTCCCCAAATACCTAGTGCTTCAACATTTCAGGTCTCGGTGATCACAAGCTCCCCTGACCACCACTTGACTTGATCAGTTCTTGAGACTAAAAAAAGCTTTTGCTGCTGAGTTCCTTCCTTAGCTCATATTCAGAAAGCAGGCATGCAGTTCCACCACCGGACAGCTAGGAGGCGCTCTCAATACTAAGTAGCTTAATTAAGGCCATACATAAGATGCAGTGGGAAATAGAAATATTTGGGAAAATCTGGGTCTAGAGATCACCTCTAACACTTAATAACTGTGTGACCCTGGGCAAGGCCTTTGATCTTTGTGGGCTTCTCAGTTTCTTAATATGTGAAAGGGATGAAATAGACATGAGGCCCAAATGCAACAACCTGAACAATAACACCTAACATTTATATAGCACACACTATCTTCTGGACATTATGCCAAGAGCTTTACAATTTGATCCTAACAACAACCCTGGAAGGTAGGTTCTATTATCGTCCCCATTTTTTACAAATGAGGAAAATAATGTATGTAAAGCACTTTGCAAAATTCAAAGCACTGAGGGGCAGCTAGGTGGTACAGTGAACAGAACACTAGCCCTGGAGTCAGGAGGACCTGAGCCCAAATCTCAGACACTTAACAGTTACTAGCTGTGTGACCTTGGTCAAGTCACTTAATGCCAATTGCCCTGCCTTCCCCCTCCAAAAGGAAAAAAAAATCAAAACACTGTATAAATACCAGTTATTATTATTATTAATATTAATACATTATTATTATTATTATTATTAAAGAGTGAGCACTAGATTTGAAATAAAAGGAGTTAGGATCAAACCGTAGCTTTGTTACTATTCTCCATATGACTCAGTGCAAATCACGTCCACTTTTTGGGCATCAGTTCCTTCATTTTAAAAATGAGATGGGTGAACAAAATGATCTCTATGACCTCCTCCAACTACGAATACTCTGATCTTTGGAGAGTTTATCATGTCTTGTCTTATCCTTCAAGCCAGCCGTCCTTGTATGGATAATGCTTATTCTCTCCTATCTAGAAGACAGCAGTGACATCTCTACTTCAATCGGTCTGTAAATTTATTGAGGTGGGCATTCCCTCCTTCAGTACAGATTATAACACATCCATGCCTTTCTATCCCACATAATCTTTGTTCAAATTTTTCCAGAAGTAACTACTCAAAGATACTCCAAAGTATCCACTCAATGTATTAGAAATCTTTAAATTTTACAAAATATTTTGTAATATTCACAAAACATTTGTAATATTTGCAAAATAGATACAAAATCTTAAAATATTTACAAAAAATATTACAGGATTTTAAAGCTGAAAGGGACACCATTGGTCATCTAGTTCAACTGTCTCGCTATGGAAGAGGAAACTGAGGACCAGAAAGGTCACTTACCTAAAGTCACAGAGTTAGGGTAAGGATGTGAACTCAGATCCTCTGACTCTAATTTCAACACACTTTTCACTGTGCCACACTGCTGGAATCGATCTGGGGGGGTCAACTAGTCTCAACTATTCATCTTATAAAGTAGGAATTGATACCCAAAGAGGTTAAATGATTTGCCTAAGGTCCCACTAAGGTGATATTTGAGCCTTCTAGATATTTTTACATTTCATTCAACTACTCATGATTTCTATTGTTTATCCTTCTTTCTTGCTACAAGATTAGTCTATTTCCTTTTTCCAATCATATTTCCTTGTATATAGATTATTACTGGGAAAATGCAGTAATATACTTATGCCTACCATGTGCTTCTCCAATGCCCTTGGTGTTACCCCAAATTTTGATTATTTATAGATTGAGAAACTCCAAGATTCACAACTCAAAAGCATCATCAGTAGAACAGTTCCATTAAAAAGGTGGGTTTTTTTGTATGAGTGACAATATTTGTTTTTGCTTTTTTTTGGATGGGGAAGGTAGGGCAATTGGTTTAGTGACTTGCCCAAGGTCACATGGCTAGTAAGTGTGTCTGAAGCCGGATTTGAACTCAGGTCCTTCTGAATCTAAGGCTGGTGCTCTATTCACTGCACCACCTAGCCACCCCACTAATGACAAATTTTAATGGTCCTTAGTGAATCATTAAAAAAAACTGAAAGTTTCCCAAGGGAAAAAAACTACATGTTCTCATCCTTGTCATCAATGATGGGCTCAACTCATTGTTCATATGCAGCACCTGTCCCAGATATGCACTAATTGACTAACTTTGCAAATACATGACACAGTCTGAACAATCTACATCTTATATCCATTTAGTTGTTGCTCCATGAACTGTCAGGCTGATCTCTTTTAGGTAATCATGGATCTCATGAAGGAGGCCTGGTAATATTCTTCTGAGGTTTGTTGCCATTGGCACAATTTTATGAGCAAACATGGACATTTGCAAGGTCTTACTATTTACAGGGAATACTTTTCCCATTTGAATCCTATGAAGGATATTTTTCACGACCATGGAAAATACCTTGGGGGGCGGAGCCAAGATGGCAGAGTAGAAGCAGCTCATCCAAGCCACTCTGCCCCCAGATTCCCCCCAAACTATGTAAAAGGAGACTCTGAACAACTTCTGGAGCCCCAGCACCCACAGAACGACACAGAGAAGCTAACCTCCCGCTGAGGACAGCCCAGCAGCCCTGCAGGAAGGACCAGCGCAGCGCTCTGGGAGCCGGCAGAGCGCAGGAAGCAGAGCCGAACTGAGCCCAGGGCCGCGTGAGCCGAGGTTTTAGCCCCAGGGCGGCAGGGCCAGCAGCCAGCTGGAGGAACCCCAGAACACCAGCAGCTGTGGAGACTCCAGAATTATCAACAGAGACATGCCTAGGACAAAGTAAGAGGTTAGTGTCCTATGGACTTTGGGACCTGTATTTGGGGAATGCATCAGCTCCCTCCCCTGGGGGCTAGAAGCTGCTGAGGAGACACGCCATTTTGTAGTTTTCAGAGGCAGCTCCAGCTCCTGGCCTGCGAATTAATTGTAGGGAGATCCAGCGATCAGTCTTGGGAGGTAATCGCTCTTGCTTTAACCTCCCTGGATCTGGATTGTGATCTAGGGTGGAAGTCGTGGGTGGGTTTACAGCTTGCCAGAAACGGAAGTTGCCCCCCACACGTTCGGGACGAAAATTCCTCTACCTGGCCTTAAAGCCATAGTGTGGCAACAAGCCCAAAAGTCAAGTAATTAAGTGGCAACATGCCAAGGCAAAGGAAACAGAAAATGCAACCCTAGACTCCTATTTTGGGGGCATAGAGCGGGAAAAGGACTGTGAGGTCAGAAGTCCTGCTCCAAAAGCCCCAGGGGAAAACATGAGCGGGTTGCAGGCCATAGAGGACCTTAAGAAGGACTTTAAAAATCAAATAAGAGAAGTGGAGGAAAAATTGGAAAGAGAAATGAGAAGGATGCAGGAAAAGTATGAAATGAGGGTCAACAGCCTGACTGAGGAAAACAATACCTTAAAAAATAGACTAACTCAAATGGCAAAGGAGGCCCAAAAGGGCAATGAGGAGAAGAATGCCTTAAAAAGTCGAATTTGCCAGATGGAAAAAGAATCTCAAAAGTTCACTGAGGAGATTCATTCCTTCAGAGTTAGACTGGAGCAAATGGAAGCTAATGACTTTATGAGATATCAAGATGCTGTTAAGCAGATCCAAACAAATGAAAGATTAGAAGGCAATGGGAAATATCTCATGGGAAAAACCACTGACCTGGAAAATAGATCCAGGAGAGACAATTTTAAAATTATTGGACTACCTGAAAGCCATGATCAAAGAGAGAACCTAGAAATCACCCTTCAAGAAATTCTCAAGGAAAATTGCCCTGATGTTTTAGATCCAGAGGGCAAAATAGAGGTTGAAAGAATCCACGATCACCTCCTGAAAAAGATCCCAAAAAGAAAACTCCCAGGAATATTATAGCCAGGTTCCAGAATCCCCAGATCAAGGAGAAAATACTACAAGCAGCCAGGAAGAAACAATTTCAATATTGTGGAAACACAATCAGAATAGCCCAGGACCTGGCAGCTTCTACACTGAGGGATTGAAGGGCATGGAATATGATATTCCAGAGGGCAAAAGAACTGGGAATGAACCCAAGGGTCACCTACCCAGCAAAACTGAGTATTTTGTTTCAGGGGAAAATATGGTCATTCAGTGGAATAGAGGACTTTCAAGCATTCTTGAGGAAAAAACCAGAATTGAATAGAAAATTTGACATCCAGACACAAGAAGGAAGAGATGCCTGAGAAGGTAATCAGGGAAAAGAAATCAAAGGAACTTATCAAAGTTGAACTATTTACATTCCTATATGGAAAAGCAATAACTGTGACTGATGATATCTTTCTCACTATGAAAATAATGGAAGAAGAGTGTGTGGTCATATGAATACATATGTGAATGTGTGTGTATATGGTTACAGTTATATATGGATAGAGGGCATAGGTTGAATTTGTTGGGAAGAGAGAATACTCAAGGGATGAAATTATGAGGTGAGAGAGGAAAGTGGCAAGAGGAGATGGGGAGAGACAGGGTAGGGTAAACTATCCCATGTAGAAGAAGCAAGGGGAAGTGGTTGCAAAGGAGGGGGAGAATAAGGAAGGCTAAAAAGGCAAAACCACATTCACATTGAATTTGGTTCAGGGAGAAAATGACATACATACTAAATGGGATATCTCAACCTGCAGCAGGATAGGGGGAAGGGGGATGAGAGGAGGGATGATGGATGGGAGGGCATCCTTGGGGTGAGGGGAGGTTGGAAGTACCCACTATAGAAGAGGGACAGGATCATGTAGGGAATGGACCAGGTGGGGGGTGGGATGAGTGGGAGGGAATTATAAGCAGCCTTGTACAATATATCTACTATGATAATGTTTTGCATAGCTAGACATGTACAACATATACTGAATTACTTATCTCCCAAGAGGGAATGGGTGACAAGGGAGGAAGGAAATGGATCTGAAACTCGAGGTCTTAATATTAAATGTTTCAAATATATATAAATACTATTATTAATACTCTTTTGCTTGTAATAGGGATATAAGATGTACAGGCATTGGGACACAAGATTCAGCTTCCTCCAATGGAAAAGTCGAAGGGGGTATGGGAGAAGGTATGGGAGAGAGCAGATTGGAGGAGGCGATATCTTGTGGGACTGCTATTCTGGGAGGTTGGGTAGGGGAATAATGGGGGGAAAATGATTGTAACTCAAAATCTGGTGGAAATGAATGATGTAAAACAGAAGTTAATAAAGCATTTGTTTAAAAAAAAAAGAAAATACCTTGGGTAAACATATATTTTACATGACAATAATCAGAGGGCCATTTAGAAAGTTATCTTTTTTTTTTAAACAAATACTTTATTAACTTCTGTTTTACATCATTCATTTCTGCCAGATTTTGAGTTACAATCATTTTCCCCCCATTATTCCCCTACCCAGCCTCCCAGAATAGCAGTCCCACAAGATATCGCTTCCTCCAATCTGCTCTCTCCCATACCTTCTCCCATACCCCATCGACTTTTCCATTAGAGGAAGATGAATCTTTGTGTCCCAATGCCTGCACATCTTATCTCCCAATTAACAAAAGAGTATTAATAATAGTATTTATATATATATTTGAAACATTTAATGTTACAACCTTGAATTTCAGATCCATTTCCTTCCTCCTTGTCACCCATTCCTTCTTGGGATATAAGTAATTCAGTATATGTTGTACATGTCTAGCTATGCAAAACATTATCATAGTAGATATATTGTACAAGGCTGCTTATAATTCCCTCCCACTCATCCCACCCCCCACCTGGTCCATTCCCTACATGATCCTGTCCCTCTTCTATAGTGGGTACTTCCAACCTCCCCTCACCCCAAGGATGCCCTCCCATCCATCATCCCTCCTCTCATCCCCCTTCCCCCTATTCTGCTGCAGGTTGAGATATCCCATTTAGTATGTATGTCATTTCTCCCTGAACCAAATTCAATGTGAATGTGGTTTTGCCTTTTTAGCCTTCCTTATTCTCCCCCTCCTTTGCACCCACTTCCCCTACATGAGATAGTTTACCCTACCATGTCTCTCCCCATCTCCTCTTGCCACTTTCCTCTCTCACCTCATAATTTCATCCCTTGAGTACTCTCCCTTCCCAACAAAATCAACCTATGCCCTCTATCCATATATAACTGTAGCCATATACACACACATTCACATATGTATTCATATGACCACACCCCCTTCTTCCATTATTTTCATAGTGAGAAAGATATCATCAGTCACAGTTATTGCTTTTCCATATAGGAATGTAAATAGTTCAACTTTGATAAGTTCCTTTTGATTTCTTTTCCCTGATTACCTTCTCAGGCATCTCTTCCTTCTTGTGTCTGGATGTCAAATTTTCTATTCAATTCTGGTTTTTTCCTCAAGAATGCTTGAAAGTCCTCTATTCCACTGAATGACCATATTTTCCCTGAAACAAAATACTCAGTTTTGCTGGGTAGGTGACCCTTGGGTTCATTCCCAGTTCTTTTGCCCTCTGGAATATCATATTCCATGCCCTTCGATCCCTCAGTGTAGAAGCTGCCAGGTCCTGGGCTATTCTTTTTCTTTCTTTTTTTTTTTTAACAAATGCTTTATTAACTTCTGTTTTACATCATTCATTTCCGCCAGATTTTGAGTTACAATCATTTCCCCCCCATTATTCCCCTACCCAACCTCCCAGAATAGTAGTCCCACAAGATATCACTTCCTCCAATCTGCTCTCTCCCATACCTTCTCCCATACCCCCATCGACTTTTCCATTAGAGGAAGGTGAATCTTTGTGTCCCAATGCCTGCACATCTTATCTCCCTATTACAAGCAACAGAGTATTACTAATAATATTTATATATATTTGAAACATTTAATGTTACGACCTCAAATTTCAGATCCATTTCCTTCCTCCCTTGTCACCCATTCCTTCTTGGGAGATAAGTAATTCAGTATATGTTGTACATGTCTAGCTATGCAAAACATTATCATAGTAGATATATTGTACAAGGCTGCTTATAATTCCCTCCCACTCATCCCACCCCCCACCTGGTCCATTCCCTACATAATCCTGTCCCTCTTCTATAGTGGGTACTTCCAACCTCCCTTCCCCCCAAGGATGTCCTCCCATCCATCATCCCTCCTCTCATCCCCCTTCCCCCTGTCCTGCTGCAGGTTGAGATATCCCATTTAGTATGTATGTCATTTTCTCCCTGAACCAAATTCAATGGGAATGTGGTTTTGTCTTTTTAGCCTTCCTTATTCTCCCCCTCCTTTGCAACCACTTCCCCTTGCTTCTTCTACATGGGATAGTTTACCCTATCCTGTCTCTCCCCATCTCCTCTTGCCACTTTCCTCCCTCACCTCATAATTTCATCCCTTGAGTATTCTTCCTTCCCAACAAATTCAACCTATGCCCTCTATCCATATAACTGTAACCATATACACACACATTCACATATGTATTCATATGACCACACCCCCTTCTTCCATTATTTTCATAGTGAGAAAGATATCATCAGTCACAGTTATTGCTTTTCCATATAGGAATGTAAATAGTTCAACTTTGATAAGTTCCTTTTGATTTCTTTTCCTGATTACCTTCTCAGGCATCTCTTCCTTCTTGTGTCTGGATGTCAAATTTTCTATTCAACTCTGGTTTTTTCCTCAAGAATGCTTGAAAGTCCTCTATTCCACTGAATGACCATATTTTCCCCTGAAACAAAATACTCAGTTTTGCTGGGTAGGTGACCCTTGGGTTCATTCCCAGTTCTTTTGCCCTCTGGAATATCATATTCCATGCCCTTCGATCCCTCAGTGTAGAAGCTGCCAGGTCCTGGGCTATTCTGATTGTGTTTCCACAATATTGAAATTGTTTCTTCCTGGCTGCTTGTAGTATTTTCTCCTTGATCTGGGGATTCTGGAACCTGGCTATAATATTCCTGGGAGTTTTCTTTTTGGGATCTTTTTCAGGAGGTGATCTGTGGATTCTTTCAACCTCTATTTTGCCCTCTGGATCTAAAACATCAGGGCAGTTTTCCTTGAGAATTTCTTGAAGGGTGATTTCTAGGTTCTTTCCTTGATCATGGCTTTCAGGTAGTCCAATAATTTTTAAATTGTCTCTCCTGGATCTATTCTCCAGGTCAGTGGTTTTTCCCATGAGATATTTCACATTGCCTTCTAATCTTTCGTTTGTTTGGATCTGCTTAACAGCATCTTGATTTCTCATAAAGTCATTAGCTTCCATTTGCTCCAGTCTAACTCTGAAGGAATGAATCTCCTCAGTGAACTTTTGAGATTCTTTTTCCATCTGGCAAATTCGACTTTTTAAGGCATTCTTCTCCTCATTGCCCTTTTGGGCCTCCTTTGCCATTTGAGTTAGTCTATTTTTTAAGGTGTTGTTTTCCTCAGTCAGGCTGTTGACCCTCATTTCATACTTTTCCTGCATCCTTCTCATTTCTCTTTCTAATTTTTCCTCCACTTCTCTTATTTGATTTTTAAAGTCCTTCTTAAGGTCCTCTATGGCCTGCAACCCACTCATGTTTTCCCCTGGGGCTTTTGGAGCAGGACTTCTGACCTCACAGTCCTTTTCCCGCTCTATGCCCCCAAAATAGGAGTCTAGGGTTGCATTTTTCTGTTTCCTTTGCCTTGGCATGTTGCCACTTAATTGCTTGACTTTTGGGCTTGTTGCCACACTATGGCTTTAAGGCCAGCTAGAGGAATTTTCGTCCCGAACGTGTGGGGGGCAACTTCCGTTTCTGGCAAGCTGTAAACCCACCCACAACTTCCACCCTAGATCACAATCCAGATCCAGGGAGGTTAAAGCAAGAGCGATTACCCCCCAAGACTGATCGCTGGATCTCCCCACGATTTGTAGGCTGGGAGCCGGAAATGCCTCTGAAAACTACAAAATGGCGTGTCTCCTCAGCGGCTTCTAGCCCCCAGGGGAGGGAGCTGACGCATTCCCCAAATACAGGTCCCAAAGTCCATAGGACACTAACCTCTTACTTTGTCCTAGGCAAGTCTATGTTGATAATTCTGGAATCGCCACAGCTCCTGGGGTTCTGGGGTTCCTCCAGCCGGCTGCTGGCCCTGCCGCCCTGGGGCTAAAACCTCGGCTCACGTGGACCTGGGCTCGGCTCGGCTCCTGCGCTTTGCGAGCTGCAGGCTCCCAGACCACTGCGCTGGTCCTTCCTGCAGGGTGCTGGGCTTTCCTCAGCGGGAGGTTAGCTTCTCTGTGTCGTTCTGTGGGTGCTGGGGCTCCAGAAGTTTTTCAGAGTCCTTTTTTACATAGTTTGTGGAGAATCTGGGGGCAGAGAGGCTTGGACAAGCTGTTTCTACTCCGCCATCTTGGCTCCGCCCCGAAAGTTATCTTTTAGATTGCATTTATCAAGCAATTTTATAGCATTTTAACATGCATAAAAACTACTTGTCGAAGGAGAGCCTTTGATGTTCCATTCTATTGTCAATTTTTATTTGATTGTTAGTTGTTTTTCTTTAATATCAATAAGTGATAAGTATAGTTATATTCTCTGAACTTTTTAGTTATGTAAATGAAAAAATGTCCTGTGCTGTAGAAAACCATAGGGTCCTAGATTTAGATTTAAGAGAAAATAAGTTAGCTAGTTCAACCACGTGTTTTATTCTCATATTGTCATTATACATAACCACTGAGAGGCACACAATAATTCTCATATTTTATAAAGATGAAAAAGAAGACATGGTTTTGTAGTTGCTGATGCCCTTCTGATCATCTAATTGGAGTATCAATGTCTGTGATGTTTTCCACTCTTTGATATCTTCTACTCTCAACCATCACCACTGCAGGCCAAGCTATCCAACAAAACAATCTCTCAATAATCCAAAACTGTGCTGCCTCCATCTTGGATTTCTTCTGGGTGCACTTGGATTGATCCAGTTTCCAGCTTCATTTTCTTAAGTACCAGACCAATCCAAACTTCTTTGTTCATTAGCACTTCAAAAAGTGTTACCTCTATTAGCACTTCAAAAAGTGTTACCTGGATAAATTACTTATCCTTCCTAGGGCTCAGATTTCATATCTCTAATTTTTTCCGCCTCTAAATCTATGATCCTAAGACCCTATGAGGTATCAGACTTCAAATACAGCAGTTTTATTGTCAATGATGATGAAAATAGAATATTATAGAAATGCTGACAAATCTGTTCATATTTACATCTATTTTTTTGTTCTGCCAGTTTCATCTAGAAATGCTCTAGGGGCTACAGGGCCCAATTGTGTCTCATGCCAAGTTTTCTGAAGTCCAATTTTTATCTACATTTCTTTGTTTTGTTATTTTATACACAGGTCATAATTTCACACCAATACTCTTCCCTAGTGTTTTACAAATAACTCAGCCACCATTGGCATGGCAATGATATAAAGTGTTGGCTAATGCAGTTTCCAGGATCTTTTGGTCACCTGACTGCCTGATCAGCTAAAACTTTATAAGAAATTGTGACATCAAGGTCAACATCTTTGCCTTTTTCATTTCTATCCAGCCCTGGTGGTTTGTTTGAAGAGTTATCCAAGCTATCTCAATTTCATGGCAGTACTTTCTCATGTTTATCCTTTCTTCTAACTTGATGTAGGTCTAACTACAAACAGACAGTGATTCTGAATTACTCTCACATCAGAAAACAATCTGTTAAGATGTAGTCAATTTCATGTTGTTAGCTCATGTAGTGTGGTTTACATTTCCAATACCTTCTAAGTCTCTTCTGGGGAGAAAAAGGTTGAGACATCTGAGTAGTCCATAATTCTGACCTCTTTTGTTTATTAAAACTGAACCACATTTTCCAACCTACTTTTCATTATTCTCTCCTGTTTCCACTGTTACACTGAAGTTTCTGAGTTCCAAAATTGTATATTACCTTGATTTCGATGATTCTTTGTGGAATTTTTCTAAATTTTCTTCTTTTGCAACTGATGTTGAATTATGCTGATCACAAATGCTGCACATGCCTCATTACCAAGTATCCCATGAAAGACTATTCCATATTGCCTCCAGAAACAGGAAGAAACCAACTCGGCCAAGACCTTTGTTTGCCTTTGCAAGCAGAAACCATGACCCATCCTTCCATTTAGCTTTAATTTCTGGTTTTGTTTGCCTGTTTTTATTGGAGGGGGAAAGGCAGGGCAATTGGGGTTAAGTGACTCGCCCAAGGTCACAAGGCTAGTAAGTGTTAAGTGTCTAAGACTGGATTTGAACTCAGGTCCTACTGACTCCAGGGTTGGTGCTCTATTCACCTAGCCACCCCTGTTTGTTTTGATGATGTTAATTAATTAATTAAAATTTGATAATGTTAATTAGCTTTAGTTCTGCCAATAGATTCTGCCAACCATGTTTTTGGACACAGGATAAAAGATCTCACTTTGAAAGTATCAAATGTTGTTAATGTTTATAGTTTATCAAAACCCTGTATTCTTAACACCCTCTTGTCACCTTTTCCACCACTCTACCACCATCATTGCTGTGGATGCAGGAAGGGGGACTGAGGGACTGAGGGCCATTTAAAATTTTTATTTTTTTTCATGGATTGCCACAGCCAAATAAATTCATTACCTAATGGTCAACTCACTATTGATCAACCTCATTCTTGGCTAGGTTGGTCTCCTTGACAACACATTCAATCTGTCACTGGGAACTTACTTTCTAAATGGTATAACATGAGATCAAAATTACTAGCTGTGACTGGGAAGAGGGAGAAGAAGATGAACTTTTCTACAAAACCAAAGCAACAGATTGTGCCACAGTGAGTTGCATGACTGGCCATATCATGACCAGCAAGACAACTGACTATGGAAGTATCACCATTTCTATTTCTTTACTCAGCCCAGCATTATGACTTGAATGATAGCCCTTTTCATTCTGGTAATTTGTAGTATCTCAGTCTTATGCCCATATCTAATAGAAGCAGCATAACACAGTGGAAAGAATAGCAATTCTAGAGTCAGAGGACCTGGGCTTATACCTACTTTTTCCACTTACAACCTGTGTGAAATCAGACAATCCCTTATCTATAAAATGGGAAGGCTGGACTACGTGGCCTATGAAGTCCCTTCCAGCTCTAAACCCATAATACCATGACCAGAAGATCTCTAATGTCTAGGTCTGTGACCCTACTATATTTTGGTACTTGTTCTAATTTTTCCAAGAACAGGTACACCAGGTATCTTATCAACAGGACCCAAAAGAAATCAGAGTCCCCAGTGGATAGGTTTTAGAAATATCTAGGTCATGATTCTGATAGGATAGATGATAGATAGGGTGATGTGTCATATTAAGTATGCATGAATAGGAAGTAGAGAATAGAGGAAGAAAAATGGGGATTTAGTAGGGATGAAATAAAAACAAGAAATGAGCTCTCCATTTACTTATATATATTTAGCTAATCATGTACCATGTAGAAAAGATAGAGATTTGAAAGCATGATTTAGCTTTCATGTGGAAGAGATACTAGGGACTTCTTGTCAAGATGTCAGTGTGAAAAGTTATAAAGAAGCCGGTTTTCCCAATAAATCCCAGAAAAAAACTTTAAAAGACCCCATAAAGATGAGTGATAAAGAAAAAAAAAAAACAGGCACGTTCTATTATGTAATCCAGAACTGTATAAGAAGATGGCCAGAGGCTGGAAGAGGAGGGTAGAAGTCATCCAGGGCAGAGAGGATGAACTAAGGTAAACGTGGACAGCTCCTCTAGGGAATGAAATCATGCTAGGCTGGCCAATAGAAGCTCAGATAAACAGTCTGAGCTGATTAACGTGGATTCATGAGTGGTATCAGGTAAGCCAGCACAAGTTCTTGCAAACAGACCTGAAATGATCCAATACTTTGAACAAGGTTTGGAGGGTTGAGGAAATCAGAAGCCAATGCAAGATCCATCAGATCCATCAGAAAGTTAGTGAGGGATGGAGCCAGAATCTAATGTTCAAAGGGAAACAGGGCATGGCCATGCAATCCTTAGAGTACTGGGAGCCATAACAGGAGACAGGGTAATTCAACTCAAAGAGTGCTGTGCTCAAGACCAGTGCAATCTCCAATAATATAGCTGTGCCTGTGAGGACTGCAGTAGGCAATGTAACCAATTCTTGACTAGGGGCCAGGCAAAAAGACAGAGTCTGGCAGATGACAGGACCCATAAGGGACTACCAGAAAACTAAGAGAGAAGCCAAGGATCAAGGCAGAGGGTGAGACCAGTTACTCTATCTGAACTGGCAGGAGAATAAACATTTATATAGTCCCTAATATGTGCCAGGCACTGTGTTAAGCACTTTTACAAATTTTGTCTCATTTTATTTTCACAATAATCCTTTGAGAGAGGTGATGTCATTATCCCCATTTATGACTGAGGAAATTGAGGCAGAGGCTGACTTGTCTGGAGTCACATACCTACTATACATTGGAAATTGAATTTGAACTACTCTATCATGCCACCTAGCTGTTTTTGGACTACAGATGGAACAAGACTAAGCTGGCACCACCCAACTCACCCAGGGGAACTAGAGGAAAGAGGACCGAGCACAAATCCCAAACCAAGAATTGGAGCTGAAAATAAAAGCAAACATGAGAAAACACTACAACAAAGAAATATTATGTATAGAAAATACCAGACAATAACTCAGAATAAGAGAATAATCCCATAACAACAAGAAGCAGATCTTCAGAGAAAAAAATGAATTGGTTTAAAGAACCATAAGACAGAATGGAAGAAATGAAACAAGATAAAAAATAAATCATAAAGTAGTTGAGAGTTCAGGAGGAAGGAAAAGAGACTAAATAGATCAGAATAGGACATGGAAAATGTTACCTGAGTTATACATTCCTTGAAAAATAGACTCAAGCCACCAGAACCCAAGGACTCTATGAGACAGGAAATATTAGAACAAAATATATGGCTGAAAAATCTAAAGAAAACGTAAGATATCTACTATTAGAAGCAATTAGCCTATAAAACAGGTTAAGGGAAAATAATTTAAGACTCAGTCTCCTGAAAACTATAACCAAGCAAAAAACCCAGAAACAATAATTTCACTATCAAACACATTTTTTACTGACTGACTTTACTAAAATAGCCTCCTAACTGGTCTTCCTATGTCTCACTGCTCCCCCTCTCCAATCCATTCTCCATTTAACTGCCAAACTGTTATACCAGAAACACAGGTGTAATTATATTACTTCCCTGCTCAAGAAGTATGACTGGCTCCCAATTGCTTCTCTAGCATTTAAAGCCCTTTACCATCTGGTGCCAAGCTAGTTTTCTAGTCACATTTCTCATGTCTTCTCCTCACATGCTATATGTTCCAGCCAAAGCAGTCCAGTTGTTGTTCCCCACATACGACTTTCCAAATGATGGGGAATTTCTTTTCTTTTTTTTCTTTTTGGAGGGAGGAAGGCAGGGCAGTTGGGGTTAAGTGACTTGCCCAAGGTCACTAGTAAGTGTTAAGTAAGTGCTAGTAAGTGTTATGTGTCTGAGGCTGAATTTGAACTTAGGTCCTCCTGACTCCAGGGTGGTGCTCTATTCAGTTCTCCACTTCACAGCCCCTCTTAATACTTTTATTAATAAAAGAAAGAACTGGGGCGGCTAGGTGGCGCAGTGAATAGAGCGCCGGCCCTGGAATCAGAAGGACCTGAGTTCGGAGCCGGCCTCCGACACTTAATCCGCACAAACAAAAACCTAGCCGTGTTAACCTTGGGCAAGTTACTTAACCCCAATTGCCCTAAAGGGGCGGCTAGGTGGCGCAGTGAGTAAGAGCGCCGTCCTCGGAGTTTGGATGACCCGAGATCAGATCCGGCCTCAGAAAATGAGCACCCACGCATAAATCAAATGACTAGCCGTGTAACCTTGAGCAAGTTACTTAACCCCAATTGCTTTAAAAAAAAAAAAAAAATAAATAAATAAAAGAAAAGAAAGAACTAATCAATGAACTGGGTGTGTAACTAAAACAAATCACAAAAGATAAATTAAGCCCCATGCCCCCAGTCAAATACAAAAAGAAAAATTCTGAAAATCAAACATATAAGCAAAATTGAAAAAAAAATTAAAAATTGAATTTGTAATAAGGATTTGGAGATGGATTGGTATTCCACCATTCTTAATTAAGAGACACAATTATTTCCTCATAGCCCAGCAGGGCAGATGATTAACACCTAGGAGTTTTGAAAAAGATACATACAATCTGTATGAAAGTGGAATGAATGCAAAGAATGGCAAAGTAAGAGCTCAGCAGTGGTAGTGGGGGAGGCAGTTTGCTCATCCCCACTGGGGGCTAAATGACCAGAACCAGAAAGAACCAACAGTACAGAGAAAAGAAAGAAACAAGAACTGCACTGTGGCAGAGAAGAAAGAGATTAAGGTGGGCTCTTTGGTCCTTTCAGACATCTTCAAATAAAGAACCTAGATTGAAACTACCAATTATAATAGCCCCTTCAAAGAAAGTTCCAAAAGGCCTACTCTTTCTCACTCCCCTTTCCAATGGCTCTCTGGGCACTGTTATATTCACTTCTTCTTTCTATTATCTAGTTATTTCCTGTATTCTGATTTTGCTTCATGTAGAAAGACACCTAGGTTCATATATGAAGGATTGTATTTATTGCATATCTGTGCTGAGAGAAGAGGAATAGGGAAAAGCCATGGTTAAGTGGAAACTTACCAAATTTAATTTAAGGACAGAGAGACAAATCTCTGTCCAAATAGTATGCACTTTCTTAACTAGGGTCTGTTTCTGAGCTCTTTTGATTGCTTTAATAACTTTTCATTTAATATAAATTCTACAAACGAGCAGACAAAGGGACCACAGAGATATGACAGTCATCATATGCCCTTAGACCAAACAAGATAATTTTTTGTAACTGAGTGTGATTGATTAAATCTCCAGCCTCTTGTAAGAAATATGTAGGATAGAGGTAAAGGACAATGGCTTTCATAAAATAAGTGAAGTTTGGGAGGATTTAGTCCCTTCCTTTCCAGAAGAAAGTTATCAGGAAAAAAAAGGATGCCTACAGTTCACTTCTATCCTTCACTTATAACAGTATCATAAGTGAGAATTTCATCCTGGGATTTTTTTTCCTGTTCTGTGCTTGTGAGTTTAAAATCTTGTGTTATTTTCTCTTTTTCTTTCCTTCTAAGCAGAAATTCCTGCATTATTGCTACATATCTGAATTATATTTAATTTGAACTTTATCTGAATTTTCAGGTTTTTATAATTCATTTTTCTGTATATCTTGAGTTTAAAATTGAATTTAACTCAACATTAGGTAGTTTTGAGAATGATTACTGGATACTGGATTGCTATCTATAGTGGTAAAAAGAAGAAATTGAGGGACTATGCATAGATATAAGCACAGGAAACAAAAAGATCACTTTTGCAAATGGCATGAGGGTTTTCTCAAATGACCTTGAAGAGTATTAAGTTTTTAAAAAAATACTTAAAACAATTAGAAATTTCAGTAAAGTAGTAAAAATCCTCAGGCTCTATACTACCAACAAAACATCACAAAATTAAATATAAGAAATTCCACTCATAATAACTATATGATGAATAAAATATTTGAGAGTTCATCTAGATATACATAGAAATCATATGAATACAAAACATACCTTATGGAAATAAAGACCTAAATAATTGGAGAGATTAGTTGGTCACACATGGGCTTTGCCAATAACAAAATGACAATACTACCTAAAGTCTTTTACAGATTCAGTCCCATAATAAACAAACTTCCAAAAGATGACTTTATAGAGCAAGAAAAAATAAAATCCATCTCTAGGAACAAAAACTCCAAGAATCTCAATAGGAATATGGGGAAAAAATAGAAAGGGAGGTGTTCTAGCTATACCTCTTCTTAAAATAAACTACAAATCAGTAATGATTACAACTATTTGGAACTGATTAAAAAAACAAAAGAGTTGATCAATGAAAATGAAAACCTAGAAGAAACTGAACATTGAGCCACAATAAGCTCCAAAAGGAAAACCTACCTATATTATTAAGATTACATTACAAGGGATAGAGATCACAAGTGATAAAATAGGTCATTTTGATCACATAACATTGAAAAGTTTTTGTACAAGAAAATCAAATGAAATTTGATTTGAAAATTAAACTATTAATTAGAAAAAAATCTTTGCAGCAATTTTCTGATAACAATAAGAACAAAAACCATTTCCCAATACGCAAATGGCCAAAGACTCTGAAGAGATAGTCCTTAAAAAAATAAAAGCAAGCTTTCAACAAACCATATGAAAAATGTTCCAAATCACTAATAATAATAGAAATACAAATTAAAACAAATCTGAGGTTCTTCCTCACACCCATAAGAATGGCAAAGATAAGACAAAAGGAAAATGATGGTTTTGTTAAGGGATGTGAGAGGATAGACATAATAATGCATTGTTGGGAGCATCGCAATGTGGTTCATTCATTCTGGTGAGTAATTTAGAACTGGAGCCCAAACTACTTAACTATGTATACTCCTTGACCCAGGGATCCTATCATTATGCATAATGCCTCAAAAAGAGAAAAAATAAAGAGGGAAAGGACTCCTATGTACAAAAATATTTATTGCAGCAGATTTTATTGTAATAAAGATCTGAAAACTAAGTGGGCACCCATCATTTGGGGGATAGCTAAGCAAACTGTGCATGTGTGTGCCTGTGTGTGTGTGTGTGTGGGGGGTATGTAATGAACATAAGGTTTCCATAAGAAATTAGGAAAATTACATACTCAGTGGACTTGAATGAACAGATGCAGAATGAAATGAGCAGAACCAGAAAAATAATTACATTATAAGAAAAACAATTCTGACAGACTTAAGAACTATGATCAATGCAATGACCAATCATGGCTCCAGAAGACTAATGATGAATCATGCTCTCCCCACCCTACCCCTACCCCACCATAGAGAGGCAATGTACTAGAAAAGCAGAATGGAAGATACATTTTTAGACATAGCTAATGTGTGGATTTGTTTTGCATGACGCTACTCATCTGTTACAGGAGAGGGCTTTTGGAGAGGGTGGCTTTGGGGTCAACTATTAAGATTTTTTTTTTAAAAAAAGGGAAGAGGATGGCTAGGTGGCGCAGTGAGTAGAGTGCCGGCCCTGGCCTCAAAAGGACCTGAGTTGGTTCCGGCCTCAGACACTTAACACACACAAACAAACAAACAAACAAAAAAAAACCTAGCCGTGTGACCTTGGGCAAGTCACTTAACCCCAATTGCCCTCGAAAAAGCAAAAAAAAAAAAGGGGGAAAAATAATTAATGAATCATTCAAAAATAAACAGAAAAAAAGCACAAGAAAGTTCAGATGGTGACAAGGACAGGTAGGGCAGAGCTGGAACCACTAGGTTAAATTTGAAATATATAGACTAAAAAGTGAGATTAGGATCGTGGGGTAAAAGACTAAATGGGAGTTAAGAGAACATCTACTACAGTCCTTTCATTTAAAAGATGAGGAAACTGAGACCCAGAGAGGTTAAACAGTTCGCCCAAAGTCACACAGACAGTAAGTACCAAAGCTGGAATTCAAATCCAGCTCTTATCATGATTCATCTTTACTTCCTAGCTTCCTTCAAATCCCAACTAAAATGCCACCTTCTACAAGAAGACCTTCCCAGTTGCCCCCATCCCTCTGTTGATCACCTCCAATTATTCCTGTTTATATCTTATTTGTACATAATTGTTTGCATGCTATCTCCATTATCAGAATGGACACTGAGAGACAGACAGAGAGAGAGAGAGAGAGAGAGAGAGAGAGAGACTGTCTTTTTTTTCTTTATATCCCCAGTGCTTAGCACAGAGCCTGGTACACAATAGGCACTTAATAAATGTTTACTGACTACTTTTTTTTCCCCTCTGGCTGCTCCTTTTCTTATCTTATTCCATTTGACCTAGCAGCACACATTTGGTTTCTGATCTAGAATTCTCCCTTGAAGTTAGATTTCCTGGATCCCTCCTTCACAGACATAATAATTATAATGGTTCTATATCTATAGTCTTGAAGGATGACCGTGCTGACCCCAAACCCTGCAAATTAGGCAATACAAATACTAACTTCTCTCTACACATAAAAACCTGAAGCCATGAACGACTTTCAGAGAAATAATTTTGACTTCCCCTTATATGTATTTATGTACATAGTGATGAACCTGGTAAGGAGGTATACTCCTTGTAACTTGAGAGAAAAGAATTAGGACAAATGGGCAGAAGTTGCACAGATGCAAATTTTGACCTAATATAACAATCCCAGCTGGTCAAAAATGGAATCAGTTGCCCTAAAAGGTTATGAAATTTTCAACCATAGAACTTTCCAAGCAGCAGTCAAATTCAATACCCATCAACATGCATTTATTAATCACCTACTATATCAAAGACAAGTCACTTAACCTCACTGGTCTCAGTTTTCTCATCTTTAAAATGATCCTAAAATAGCAAGAGTTGTTGTGAGGATAAAGTGAAGTGATATTTATAAAGTATTTTACAAACCTTTAATGCTAAAATAAATGCTAGTAATTATACCAGATACTGAGGATATAACAATAAGAATGGAAACAATAGTCCTCAATTTTACATTTTACTTGGGAATAGATGTAAAATGCAAAACAGACAAGATTATTTGAGGGTAGAGAAAATAATAAATAGGAGTTGCTAGACTTCTAAGAGGAGGTGATAGTTAAATTGAATCTTGAAGAAAGCTAAAGATTCTAAAAGGGAGAGGGAAGGAGGTAGGGTGAAGAAAGGCATGGCAGTAGAAAACAGACTATCAGGGGAATAGCAAGAAGGCCAGTGTGACTGGAACACAGAGCATATATAAAGTGAGATGATATGAGGTATCCATGGAAAGGAAGGCTGTAAATAGATGTCATAGGGGTTTAAATGTCAGACTAAGGAATTTTCATTTTTTCCTAGAAGCAAACTGGGGAGACATTGAATATTTCTGAGCTGGGGAGTGACATGGTAAGACCTATGTTTCAGTGAGATTATTTTGGCGGCTGTGTGTTAGATGAGTTGTGGAGATCAATGAGGAAACTTTTTCAACAGTATAGATGAGAAGTGATAAAGTCCTGAATCTATTAGAATGTTAGCTTCTTGAGGACAAGGGCTATTTGTCATCCTACTGTGAAGCACAATGTCAGTTTAATAACTGAATTAATAAATGCCAGCTTATTAATTAAATGAATTAAGGTGGTGGCCATGTAAGTGGAAAGGTGTTGAATGTAAACTAGCAATATAGCAACTGCTACACTTAGGGATTGTGGGAAAGGAATGAGTCAAGGATAATGCTAAGGTTGTGAAAATGGTTAACTAGAAGCATGATGGTGTGCCAAATAGAAATTGAAAAATTAGAAGAGGGGTGGCTAGGTGACGCAGTGAACAGTCAAGAGGACCTGAGTTCAAATCCGGCCTCAGATACTTAACACAAAAACTAGCCCTGTGACCTTGGACAAGTCACCTAACCCCAACTGCCCTACCTTCCCCCTCAAAAAAAAATTAGAATAAAGGAATATCTTGATGAGATCACTAAGAGAATATACACAGGGAGAAGACAAGAACCAAGGCAAGGCAGAGTCTATGAGGAACCCCACTGGCCCTGTACAAGGCACAAAAGAGAAGTCAATATAAGGAAGGTATGTCCCTGGCCTTCAAAGGGTTTATTGTTTAGCAAGGTTGTAGAGATACAAACTCTACCCTGGGATCCCCTTTCATTCTCCCCAGAAGACTGAGAAGTCAGAGCTTCCTTCCTGTGGCTTACTGGGATAATCTTCAGGATCTCATGTGGGACCTTTCCATCTGTGTCAGTAAAGCCCTGACCACATTCACTTCTCTCAATTTGGGGGGAGGGGTGAGGCTTTCCAGAGCTGCCCTGATTTATTTATCTGAGCCCAGCTTTCTGGGCACACAGCCCAGGTTGGTTTCATTGTGTTGTTTATCATCACGGACAGTGTTCCCAGACACTGCTTTTGAGGCGGGCCTTTCATAAATTATTAAAAATCGCTTACAGCTAATTCCCCATGTGAATTACAGAAGGAAAATGGTGATCCTGTTTCATGGGATTTTAGTAGATGGCCTCATGGCTTTTTCTACAGCAAGGGAAAGAATGTGGATAGGAGAGGGACGTTATATAGTTGCAGGAGAAAGGAGGTAGTCAGTAAAAGTCAGGTCAATGAATCTTAAAAATCAATTGTGTTGGGTTGCAAACATAAAATACACTCATCCTTGCTTCTCATATCTAACATTATTCTTCATTATGTCCTCTGATGCAATGGCCCATAACTCAATGGAATTTATTTGTTTTTGTTTTTTTTCCTGTTTTCTTCCCTTTCTTTTCATCTATTGCCATCCCCATTATCCTGCTATACACTGGGTTGTAGGATCATAGATGAAAAGCTAGAAAGAACTCCAAAGTAATTTAGTTCACTGCCCCTTTCATTATCAGATGGGGAAACTGAGGCCTGGGGAGATCAAGTAATTTGACCAAAGTTCCACAAGTAGTAAGTTTCAGGTAGGTTCTGAATCCAGATCTTCTGCCTATACAATTTTTCAAACTCCGGAGTTAGAAGTTTTCTAACTTTACCCACTACCTTTACCCACTCCCTCCATACAATAAGCTGTCGTTCTTTGCTCTAATGAAATTTCTTTTTAAAACTGAACTCTTCCCATTACATCATACCTTATTTTAAATCCTCACCATCGCTATTCAAGACTGCAAGAATACAGCCTTCTCTTAACTTTAGCTGACCACACACAAATGTGTATATATTTATTTATTTTTATATTTTTATAATATAATATAATGCAATATAATATAACATAATATAATATAATACAACATAATATAATACAACACAATATAATGCAATATAACACAATATGATGCAATATGATATAACACAATATGATATAATGCAACATGATATATGATATGATATCATATAATTTTTATATTTTTTTAAGCATCTCTTCTATGAAGCCTTCCCCTAATCATTCCAGTTTACATGACTCAAGCCAAAGTAAACTGACTATTTCAACCTTCTTTACAATTCCATAACATTTATTTGGTTGGTAATATGGTGTTGTGATGTAGAAAATACATTGACTATGGAGTCAGAAGACGGTTCAAGTCCTTGCACCAATATTAATTTCCTCTATGATCCTGAATAAGTATTTTTACCTCTATGAGTCTCAGTTTCCTTATCTGTAAAATGGACATAATAATTGTAACACCTACTTGATGGACTGTAGTAAGGGAAGTACTCTGTAAACCCATAAATATATGGTTTTCTTTTTAGTTATCTCTGTTGTCTCTTCAACAAGACTGTAAGCTCCCTGAGGACAAGGAATATGCAATTTGCTTTCTTTTAATTTTTTTTTTATCAGACCCGTGATTTCAATGGCATACTGAGCTCCCAAGTGAGGAAACTGCATTTACGAAAGCAGAATAACACCTGCTCTGCAACATACAGTCATATAGTTCCTTATATAAGCATACCTATGACGAAGTAACTAGCTTGGGGTGAGAGAGCCAGCATGTGTCAAAGGCAGTAACTGAACCCTGGTCTTCCTGCTTCTGATGCCAGCTCTTTTCCCACCATGCCATACTGCCCATCAGTATTCTACTGATGGTTCTGTGTGCATGACATTGGGAAGCTGTGGCACAAAGTTTTGGGTTCAAAGCCCAGGAAGAAGGTGCCTAGAAAGCAGACATTTTAATCTTCTTTCTGATATACAACTATCCCTTCCATATCACAATTTTACCCATCATGGTTTTTGAAATATTGTGGGTCAGCATAATAAATTAAATGGGAATTTGGGGGGAGATTTGCAGAAGCCACAGATAACATATGAAAGCTGATAGATGACACAGAAAATGTTTAGAAACTCAGAAATACGTAAAACATATGTATAGTATTGTATAATATCAACATATTTTAAATTTTAATACTAACATAATTCAGACTTCTTCTCTGGTATGAGAGGAAGGGCCAAAATTTTTTACATGGATTTTCCAGATCATGGCTGTGCCTTGTCCCTAACCTCTGTAATGTGGAAGCAATAGCTATATATACATATAATTGTATATATATATATATATAACATATTATGCAGATTAAATATATTAATATGATATATGTATATGTGTGTATACATATACACATGTATATACGAACATACATGTATACATATACATAAGAGCACACACATATGATAGATAAAACTTAGGAACGGTGGAGGAGGAGGAGGGGAATGAATTGACCAAATAGAAGAGTTCGGCTCATTAGTTACAGGGATCTTTAAAATGACAACTTTTAAATAAACACAAAGATGTGAATTTACAAATAGTCTTGAACGCTTCTACTAAGATGGTTCAGGTTGTTCTGGCCACTTTTCCAATTTAGGCATTTTAGTTCCCATTTGTTAATAGTCAAGGCAATTCTCCTCTATACTTATTATAATCTTACATCATGGGGGGCAGGACACTGAGGCTCAGAGTGATTAAGAAACTAAACCAAAATCTGTCAGGTAAATAAGTGGAAAAGCCAGACTCTGAAGTCACCTTTTCTGATGTCAAATCCATGGCTCTTCTCATGGCACTATATTACCTCTGACACAATCTGACTTTGCAATAATGGAATCACAATTTTGAGGAAGGCAACAGTTCCACTGTGCCCAGTCCTAATCATACTACCTCTAGAATGTTATGTTTCACTCTGGATGCTGCATATTAAGGGGGACACTGAAAAAACAAGCACACCCACAGAAGAGGTTGATGAGATTCAAAGTCACATCAAAAGAATAGTTTACAGCACTGATTATATTTAACTGAAGAAGAGAAGGTTGAGTGAAGGGGTTAGGGAGGCCATGAGAATTTCCAGTACTAGAAGGATTGTTATCTTCTGGAGGGACTAGATTTGCTGTTCTAGAAATCAGAAGTAATACCAAGAATTAGTACTACTAGTACAAGTATTAGTAAAAGATTAGGAGATATTTTTTTATAAAGATCTGAGCTACATAATCATGGAATATTTTGCCCTGGAAGATGGTAATCTCTATGTCATTGGATGTATTAAAGACTAAGTATTGGAGAAATAGTAAAGAAGTGTATTATGTTGAGCAGAATGCTGGACTAGATGAGTTCTATGGTCCCTTCTAGCTTTGTGGTTTTAAGAAATCCCCTTAGAAATTCTAGAAAATACCCTTTGACCCAGCAATACCACTACTAGGTCTGCATCCCAAAGAAATCCAGGAAAAGGGATAAGGACCCACATGTGCAAAAATATTTACAGCAGCTCTTTTTGTGATGGTAAAGAACTGGAAATTGCCCATCAATTGGGGAATGGGATGAACAGGTTGTGGTATATGCATGTAATATGATAAACAGGTGGATTTCAGAAAACCTGGAAAGACTTACATGAACTGACACAAAGTGAAGTGAGCAAAACCAGGAGAACATTATATACAGTAACAGTATGATCATCTGTGAACTACTTAGCTCTTCTCAACAAGACAATGATTCAAGACAATTCCAAAGGACTCATAATGAAAAATGCTATCTATCTCCAGTGAAAGAAATGATGGAGCCTGAATGCAGACTGAAGCATAAT
The DNA here is from genome assembly GCA_011680675.1 of Gymnobelideus leadbeateri. Taxonomy (NCBI): domain Eukaryota; kingdom Metazoa; phylum Chordata; class Mammalia; order Diprotodontia; family Petauridae; genus Gymnobelideus; species Gymnobelideus leadbeateri. The sequence goes on along the minus strand of WOXC01003519.1, from coordinate 1,950,006 downwards.
ATTTAAACTTTATGTTTCTTTGTTTTAGCGGGGAGGGACTGTGCTTTCTTTTGCAACATAGTTAATATGGAAATATTTTGCATGGCTGAATATGTATAATCTATATCAAATTACTTCCCTTCTCAAAGAGAGGGAGGGGAGGAAAGGAGAGAATTTGGAACTTAAAAATTAAAAAAACAATGTTTAAAAATGTTTAACATAAATTGAGAAAAAAATTAAAAAGAAGTTCTGTGAAAAGATTTCCCTAAATGAATTTTCCTTCCTCCTTTTCTCAAAGCAGAAGAAAAAAAGTGTGCAGGTAGAAATAGCAAACCCTTTGCCAGAAGGCATTTAAGCAAGATGTCTCTGGTCTTTGATAGGGGTAAATTATCTACTTGCTGATGGCTGGGATGTAGGAAATCCCACTTTGGGTATAAAATAGATCTTGCTAACTTTAATATAATAAATGATGTTTAAAATGACTAATTCCTCGATTAGAATGCAAATTTACTGTGAGTAGGGATTGCTTCACTGTACTGCCAGTGCCTAGCACACAGTGGGCACTTAAAAATACCCATTAATTGATCTCAGAAACCTTGATATACCTCCTGAATCATCAAAGAAAAAATGAAATTTTATCAGGGATACTTGCATTCTATTCTTGATCAATGTGTGTTGTCAGAAACACCTTTTATTTCCTTGCTAGAATCATTATTTGCTATTCTTTGGATACAACCTAGGACTTATCACTCACTACCAATTAAGACCAATGATAGGATCAGAGGGTTTAAAGTCAGAAGGGACCTTGGATATCATCTCTGTTCAGCTCTCTTATTTTATAAGTGAGAAAACTGAAGCCCAGAGCAACAAAGTGACTTGTCCCATATCATAATTTTTTTTAACTTAGAAGTTAGGATTCAAACCCAGGATGTTATCCTCCCAATCCAGCACTCCTTCCATTATTCCATGATAACAAGTTATAAATTCATTATTCTAAATGATTTTAATGTTTACAAAATTTTTTCCTAACAACCCCCCATGACAGATCCCTAGTGCCTAGAATAATACCTAGCACATAGTAGTTACTAAATAAATATTTGTTCATTGGAACTAGGGGTGATGGTGAAATCATTATTATTTCCATTTTATGGATGACAAAACTAAGGCTCAAAGAGATAAAAGTGACTTGCTCAAGGTCATATAACAAGGAAAACTGAAGAGAACAAGTATTTAGAGAGCATCTACTATGTGTCATGTACTTTGCAAATATTATCTTATTATTAATAAAATACTAATAGTAATTATTTATTATAATTTATTATGATTAATTATGCCAATAATTAACAATGCCATTAATATATTAATAATATAATTAATAATAACAAATATTATCTTATTTGTTCCTCACAACAACCTAGGGAGGAAGGTATTGTTATTACCTTCATTTTATAGTTGAGAAAACTGAGGCAGATAGAGGTTAAGTGACTTGCCAGAGTCACTTAGATAACAAGCATCTCAGGCAGGATTTGAACTCAGGTCTTCCTGACTTCAGGCCAAGCACGCTATCTACTCCACCCTCTAACTCCCTCAAAGATGAGATGGTCTGCACACCACTTATCTCACAAGGTTATTGTGAGTTCTACCTAATGTGAGCTGTTATTTTTGTGCTTAACACATAGTAGGGGCTCAATAAAATCCCACACCTACTGCTGTCAATGTTAAAGCATTAGCAAAAGTGACCTAGATGCTGGCAATGAGAAAGGAAAGACAGAAACTACAACAAATAACCTAAGTAATTCTGAAACCAGCTAATCATCTCCTGTATAAACAAAGGCCAACTTTGCTTTTGTGAGATGACACACAAGGCTTCTTTTTTTAATTCTGAAGATTTCCATACGAGTTCAGAGGAGTTAGAAAAAAACAAAGGCTGTCACCTTGCTGCAGATCTTTAGCTCATATGATCACTGATTCGGAACCAGAAGGTACCTTAGAGGTCACCTCAGTCAGTCCTCTTACTGACTGATGAGAAAACTGAGGTTCAATGAGGTGATTTGGCCAAGGTCATCTAAGTAACTAAGTGGAGAGCTGGTGTTTGAATACACGTTCAAATCCTGGCTGCACTCTTCCCTGGACTTGATCCCTACCTTTGAGAATCTCATCATTCTACAAGATCATGTCAACTTTGAAACTCATCCCTCCTTGCCTCCTCTGATTGGATGGGCAGAGAACAGACAGTGGAGAGCTCCTCCCAGTTTCTGCATTTAAGTAACATATCCAAGGTAGTCAATTTCTTTTCTTTTCTCTTCTTTTTTCTTTTCTTTTCTTTTCTTTTCTTTTCTTTTCTTTTCTTTTCTTTTCTTTTCTTTTCTTTTCTTTTCTTTTCTTTTCTTTTCTTCTCTCTTTCTTCCTTCCTCCCTCCCTTCCTTCCTTCCTCCCTCCCTTCCCTTCCCTTCCTTTCCTTTTCCTTCCCTCCTTCCTTCCTTCCTTCTTTCCTTCCTTCCTTCCTTCCTTCCTTCCTTCCTTCCTTCCTTCCTTCCTTCCTTCCTTCCTTCCTTCCTTCTTTTTCTTTCTTGCTTTTTGGAGGGCAACATGACTTGCCCAAAGTCACACAACTAGTGTGTCAAGTGTCTGAGGCTGGATTTGAACTCAGGTCCTCCTGACTCCAGGGCTGGTGCTCTATTCACTGCACCACCTAGCTGCTCCAAGGGAAGCCAATTTCAACGTTTCCTACCTACACTCCTCTGGACTTCATCATGCCCTCATGCTAGGTCCCCTCCCACTCCTTTTTCAGCCTCTTTTTATGTGTTGTCTTCTCTCACTAGACTGTGGGCTTTTAGAGCAGGCGTTGACTTTTGCGTTCCTTTGTATCCTGCGTGCTAAGCACAGTGGCTGGCACACAGTTAGTACCTGATAAATGTTTAGTAACCGACTGACCATGACTTTTAACATTAAATCTAGTACTCTTTTCCCCACTGCACCCATGCTGCCAATCTAGTGCCTTTTTGCCTATCACCACGTGATCATTCACTGGAAATTTATTACTATGTCCAAGACACTCTAAAGGACAAAAGTCAAAAATTGCTCTGTTTCCCGATCACAGGTTGAACATTTGTAGACTAAAAATGGAGTAAGATGCTGTCCCTCAAGATGTACAGGAGACATGCACTCAAATAACTATTAATCTGTTAATCAGACAACAAGTATTTAACACCTACTATAGGCCAGGCACTGGGAACACAAGTACAAAGATAGAAACAATCCCTATTCACATTGAGCTTACATTCTATATGGGGAGACAAGAACAAATAAAAATATACACAGCATAATTATGAAGTTAATAAATACAAATATATACAAGATAGTTTAGGAGAAAGGGGCTAGCAAGGGTGGCACCAGGAAAGGATTCATGCAAAATGTCACCCAAGCTGCATCTTGAAGGAAGAGAGGGATCCTAAGGAATGTACAAGAAGGAAATGCATCTTGGACATATGAAATGATCATGTAAAAGGCACAGAGTTGAGAGATGGAGTGTCATGTTTGAGGCATAGAGGACCAGGTCAGCTGGATTGAAGAGAATGAGAGGTAGATGAGTCCAATGAGGCTGGAAAGATAGGTTGGGGCCACGTAGTGTGGGGCTTTAAAAGTCAAATGGGGAGTGGGCAGTTAGGTGGTGCAGTGAGTAGAGCACCGATCCTGGAGTCAGGAGGATCTGGGTTCAAATCCAGCTTCAGACACTTAACATTTATTAGCTGTGTGAACTTGGGCAAGTCACTTAACCCCAACTGCCCTGCCTTCCCCCTCCAAAAAGACCAAAAACAACCCAACCAAAAATAACAAACAAGTCAAACAGAGGGATTTCTATTTTGTTCCAGAGGCATTCAGAGGAAGGTACTAAAATGGGCTGAGTAGGAGAATCACATAATTAGATATGTACTTGAGGAAAATGACTTATGTACATGCCATAAGAGGTGTAAATTGCTGGGAGAGTTATTGTTGGGGAACAGAGAACCCATTTGGGCTGGAGGGATCAGAGAAGAATTATTATTATTATTATTATTGCTTTTTGGAGGGGAGAAGGCTGGCGCTCTATTCACTGTGCCACCTAGCTGCCCCAAGAAGAATTATTTTTAAAAGTATGCAACCAACTTTGAGCTCCAACAAAGCCTTATTCTAAATTTCACCTATATGTGAAGGTGATCCTGGGCTACCCAAAGTTATACTTGTGAAACAAACTCCAGCCAGCTGGAGAGGTTTGCTGGACCATGCTAGTTGATGATCAAAACTGCTAAGTTCCACTCACTACTATATTATTAATGAGAGAACGGCCAGAAGTGGGGCAGGTCCTACCAAGTTAAAAAAAGGCTTCAAATATGGTCCTTGCACAGCCTGCCAGCTATCCACTGACAAGAATAATCATTAGAGGAGGAATTCTTTGACTGAAGCATTCCCTGGAATAAAAAGAAATATAAAATGACCCTCAAATCTTATGTATTTTTCTATTTTTTCAGCAATAACAGTGGTAGCATCATATAAAATAGGCAGAGAGTACAAGGAATCAATTTATGGACCATCGATCAAGAGTAATTTAACTGCAGACACTCTGAATGCAAGCTCCAATCATCTGTGGGTTGATAAATTATTGGAGGAACTGAGCCATATCAGTATCTACATTCTTGCTTTAAATGAAACCAAAGGAATCAGTAGACAAATGGAAGGATGGTTCACAAGGTTCTCCTTGGGGAGGCAAAGATGCTGGCTGAGTTGGTTTCATAGTGTTCCCAAAGGCTTTAAAATGTGATTTGATAGGGTGCTTGGTAACCTTGTGTTGCAGGGCTCATGACAAGGAAAGGCAAAAAAAAAAGATTACTACCATGAAGATTAAGAATCTGTATTAACACCTGCTGCAGAAGACCAAGAGGTGGAGAAATTAGATGAAGACCCTAATGACATTCCCCCAAAGTATGTCAATGAAAATTTTGTTATTTAGTCATTTCAACACAGAGATCATCATGAATGGGGAAAAATGTGTTGGAAAATATGGTTCAGTATTAAGAATTAAAGGGATGCAACGGCTTCTAGATTAGTGAGAAGCCTCAGGTCTATATTTCATGAAAACTTCCAAGTTGTTGGGTATGGTGAACACCAACATTACGAAACTGGCGACAGCTTGATAGGCAAGAAATGACAGGTTACTGATCTGTGGGCTATTTCTGAATCCTTCATCTGTTTAGTTGGACTATTGAGTAATTAGAGCAAAAATCACAATGGGCATCACAATGAAAAAGGCAAGAAAACGTTAGAGACAATTATAATAACAGCTAAAAATAATAGCTAGCATTTATATAGCACTTTAAAGTTTGCAAATCTCTTGAGAATTTTATCTCTTTTGATCTTCACAGTAACTATCAGCCCTATTTACATAGTAGGAAACTGAAACTGAGAAGTTAAGTGGTTTGCGCAGGGTCGCAAAGCTAGCAAATGTCCCAGACTGGTTTTGAATTTAGATCTTTCTGACTCCAGGCCTAGCTTTCTACCTGCCTTATTCAAACAAGTTATTGATATTTAATAATGGGACATGGATAAAAGACACCAACCCTAAGCCCTAATGCTAAATTTTTTAAACTTATAAACCTTTAATTAAAAAAGTCAAAACCAATTCTTTAAATTCTCTAAATATATGTATATATAGTTTATATAAATATAAATTTATTATATTATATATAATTTAAATATATATATATAAATACAAATGTGACTTATATAAATATCACTATTTCCTACAGGTTACTTACATAAAGCAATCCCCCAAACAAGGAGACTAAAATAGCCCAGATGCTACCCCAGCCAGAAAACACTTGACCACTTTACCAAGTAGCAAAAGGCCAAATCAGTTTAGAAAAATAAACCGATATGAAAAGGTTTCAAGGATGGTGGAAGATTATGATCCATATTAACATTGCTTCACAAAAATAACAAAATATTGTAACACAGAATGAGTCTGCTGAAAGCTTGGTGTGAGACCCAATTAAGTCAGATAACCCCAACAGTATTTATAGATGAAAATGGAAGGACGACAAACGAAAAACTGACAAGAGCTACCAACATTTCTATAGTAGTCTAATTATCAGTAACAGTCAAACTAAGACAATTAGAATTATATACGTTGGTTCCTAATATGCTATTCAAAGAAGTAGAAAGGGCCTTCAAAAATTAAGTTGGAAAGAACAGCTAGTTTGGGTAACATAGCCATAGAAGAAATCTGCAGGGTATGAACGAATTGAAGGTTCTATTTGTAAGATACCTAAAAGAAAGATACCCCTTAGATCAAAAAAAGATGGTATTATTACAAAACGTAAGTCAACAAACATTTCTTAATTACCTACTATGTTCCAGGCATTGTGTTAAGTCCTATGTTGTTCCCATCCCTCCCCTTCCCCATTCACAGTCTCCATATTTTGCACCTTGTACAACATCTGACAGTATGACAAATAATAAATATACAGAAATAAAGTGAGATACCATTAACTACTGAGCCATGCACCTACTTCCTCATTTCTGTAAAAATCTTTGTGAGACCATTCTATACAAAGAAAGTTATCTTCATTGAAAATACTGGAAGTAAACAAGAAGACTTACAAATAATTTTCTACAGTAGATAATGTCTTCACCGTTACTTAATTCCTGTTATGATGTCACTGGATGTTGTTGTTTAGTCATTTCAGTCATGTCTAACTCTTTGTGAGCCATTTGGGAAATAGTGGAGTGGTTTGCCATTCCATTCCTCTCTCTAGCTCATTTTACAGATGAGGAACTGAGGCAAACAGGGTTAAATGACTTGCCTGGGGTTACCCAGCTAGGAAGTGTCTGAGGCTAGATTTGAACTCAGGAAGATAAGTCTTCCTGACTCCAGGCCTGGCATTCCATCCACTGCACCACCTAGTTGCCCCAACATCAATGGATACAAAAACACAAATATCAATACTATACAAAATCTTATTGTATGTGTTGTTTTCTTATTATGTAAAAAAACATAAAAACATTTGGTCAATAGAACAAATTATATAATCTTAAAGATCATCCTCAAAAATGTCTTCCATACATAAGTTAAGAAGATTCTTCAATAGACAAAACCAGAAATAACTTTATTCAATGAATCTAGTTACTAAGTGAAGCATTAAAAATACATAGGCTTGGGGCGGCTAGGTGGCGCAGTGAGTAAGAGCGCAGGCCTCGGAGTTGGGATGACCCGAGATCAAATCCGGCCTCAGAAAATGAGCACCCACGCATAAATAATGACTAGCCTTGTAACCTTGAGCAAGTTACTTAACCCCAATTGCTTAAAAAACAAAACAAAACAAAAAAATACATAGGCTTTTCAAAGATGTTGAAGTATCTTACTGAGTATGTCAGAGTCCAAATTAAAGAGGGATCCCATTTAGCTGGTGAGGCCATTCAGATGCTCTTGTTTATGGATGGAAATATGCCGATGGCCTCAAGCTTCAGAGCATTATCAAATCTTTTAAAAGACATCCATGATTGGAGAGAGGCATAGTGGGCATAAGAAGACCAACAAAGACATGCCCAGAAGAATTAGAGTGATAGATATCCAGGAAATGTATGATAACAAAAAGAAGTGCGATGGTCATTTATGGTAGGGTGGAGGTAAACCAAGAAGGCAGACTGGTAACTGTGGAATATTTAATAAAATAGAAGAGATCTTCCATAATGTTGGGAAGGTTCCATCTGGCGAGTTTATTAGGAGCATACGTGGCAAGAATTGATCACTGTGAGGAGGGTAGGTCACAATCTTTGGCTTTGGAGAAAATATCCACATTTGTGAAATGATGGATTTCTAAAAACCATTCATACTTAAGGTTTGCAAAATAAATTTTTGATGATTTTGAGATATACACAGAATGAATGTTATTATTCCCATTTTATACATGAAAAATCTAAGATCCAGAAAATTAAAATGACTTTTAACACACAACAAATAAAATATTGGAGCTGAGTAGGCCATTATCTCCCAAGTCTTCTCCTGGTTCAGGGCTCTTTCCCCTAACTATCCCATCTATCTGATGACAAGACATGAGTAAAGGAAAAGGTTTTTTTCTCCCTAAAGAACTTGAATTTGCAAAGGGCATGAGTAAGTTTTCAAACCAAGAGTTCATCCATAATCCTATGCATTCTCTAATGGCTTAGATTTCTCCCCCTTTCTAAATCCTCATATGCTGTATTCTAGCCCCTTAGGATATGGCTTTTAGTTTTTATTCCAACTCCATGCATAATTCACTCAGTAAATCAATAAGAAATCACTGAGTTTCTCTCTTCCTTTGACACTCTGTCCAAAGTGGTCAGCTGAAAAAAAAATGAGCCCTGCCTACCCTACTGGTTAAGGGAAACAAATAAATAAAAGAGAAACAAGCAAATAAAAAAGAGAGGTTAAAGGATATAAAGAAACAATCCCCAAAAGGAAAATATCAAACTACTTAAAAAAACACACACTCATGAAAGCCTGCTGCAAATCACTAACAAGAGAAATACAAATCAAAACAATTCTGAGATTTCCCCTTAAGTCCAGCAAATCAGCAAAGATGAGGAAAAAAGGAAATGGCCAATGTGTAGGGGGGTTATGGAAAGAGAGGCTCACAAATATGCCGCTAGACATGTGAATTGATCTAACCTTTCTGGAAAAGAATTTGGAATTGTGCTAAGAAAGTGACTAAAATCTCCATAACCTTTTGATCTGAAGATCCCACAAGCAGGCATATACCCCAAAGAAATAAAAAACAGAAAGCAAAGTTCCACATACAACAGAATATCTTGGCATTTTTATAGTAGCAAAAAACTGGAAACAACATAGATGTCCTTCAATTGGGAATGGCTAAATAAATTATGACATAAATACTATGGATCATTGCCACGTTGTAAGAAATGCTGACTATGAAGAATATAGGGAACTATGAGAAAGCTCATATGAGGGCTGATAAAAGATGGAGTAAGTACAGCCAGGAACACAACATGCATGATAACAATAAAAAAAGAGAGAATTTTTTAAAGTGATGTTGAACTCTGTGTAATTAAAATGATGAAAAAGCTGGTTTCTTGTTCAAGAAAAAAAAGATGAGAAAATTGTCTTCTATCCCTATTTTGCAGAGAAGAGGGTAATGAGTATACTTCCTTTTCTTCTTTTTTGTTTGTTGGAAGGGGTGATTTGGGGAGATGGTGGGAGGGAAGGAGAATATCTCTGAAGAAAAAAAAAAAAACCAAAGGCATCGAGAAAAAAACGGAAAGAAATAGCAGAGGGCAGTCCACAGAAGTAAGTGCTGAATAATGGAGGACTATCTCTTTAGGAGTAAAGGTAGGCCACAGAATAAGCCAAGAGACCACAGAGAACTTACAGGTACTATTCCATTGGTAGGAACAAGGGTAGGGCTGTCTGAAGTTTGTTGTTGTTTTTTAGCCTCTATTGCAGCTTATTATAAGGAAATATAACAATAAAAGTAAGGAATAATTTACACATCCAAATGGGTAGGTTTTCACCTTTTCTCTTAAATTCTCTAACACCCATAAAGAAGAGTTAAGCTTTCTTTTAAACCTGTAGTCTTGTCCGAAGTTTTAGAAGAGCAAGATTCTCATGAAGATATAAATTATACCAAAATGCTAGCAAAGATAAATTTATTTTATTTCTCTTCAGGTGCATGAATCTAACCTTCACACTTCAGGAAAGCACATCCAGGCTGATGTTAGCTCCAATGTTCATCTTCCCTGGGATCTATACAATGAGGATCTACTTTGGTTTTAATTCAGTTCCTGAGACGATACAGATAAGAAAATTTCTTCTTTAAAAATTACGCATGTGCACAAATACTTGGAGAAAAATAATTTACACATACACACAATTATAATGCAGAGATATGGTTCCTCAGTTTTCCCATCTGTAAAAGGCACATACTACATTCATTATAAATCTTACAGTATTATTATGAAGACAGTGGCTGCAAACCTTAAAGTACTACAGTAATGCCAATTATTGTTACTAAATGAATAATGTCCCCTTCAAAGCAGACACCCAACAATTAGTAAGCATATAATTATTATGATTACTGTGATTATCAGTACTAATAATAATGCTAGCATTTATATAGTGCTTGAAGGTTTACAAAACCTATTACAAATATGATCTTATTTTATCCTCATAACAATCCTGGGGGCAGGAGTTATTATTATTATTCCCATTTCACAGATAAGGGAACTGAGGCAGGCAGTGGCCAAGTGACTTGCCCAAGGTCACACAGCTAGTTAATGTCTAAGGACAGCTCTTCCTGACTCTAGGTCCAATTCTCTGTCCACAGCACCCCTAACTGCCCTTATTGAACACCAACTATGTAGTAGGTATAGGGCAGGTAGGTAGAAAAGTGGATTAAGCTCTGGGCCTGGAATCAGGAAGACCTGAGTTCAAATGTGGCCTTAGAAACTTACTAGCTGTGTGACCCTGGGCAAGTCACTTAACCCAGCTTGCCTCGGTTTCTTCATCTGTAAAACAGGCTAGAGAAGGAAGTGGCAAACAATTCCAGTATCTCTCTGCCAAGAAAACCCCAAATAGGCTCACAAAGAGTTGGACACAATTGAATAACAACAACATGTACCAGGTACTATGACAGATAATACCAAAAGTGAAACAGTCTCTGAAATAAGGAACTCCTATTCTATTATGTGAAGGGAAGAGAAATAACATGTTCACAGCTAAGTAAATAGAGGATTTATGCAAAATAAATGCACAGTGATGGAGAAAAGGAATAACAGATGCCTAGGTAAATCAGGAAAGGCCTCTTTAAATGGTGGGAGGGAGTCCTGAGCTAATCCTTGAAGGAGCCAATGGAGTTTGGAAGGTAGAGAAGGGCCCATTCGAGGTATGGGGGATGACACGTACAAAGTGAGGGAGGGGGAGACATAATCTTGTATCTAATGTATTAATAGCATATGTGGGGAGTGGCCAGCTCGACTGGGACAAAGAAAAAGAGAAGTCATGTGTAATCCACCTATAAAGGCAGGTTGGGGCCACGCTGTGAAAGACTCTAAAATGTTAAGCTGAAGAGTGCGTTTTTTCTTAAAAGCAATGGGTGAACAGCAGAGAGCAAAAGAAAACTTAGAAGGAACTACAGAAAAGCAGGGAAGCTTTGAAAATGATGCAGGCTGGAACAAAGTTCTTTACATAGGTTATCTCATCTGAGCTGGGGAGACAGGTGCTATTACATTCATTTTACAAATTAGGAAACTCAGTATTGGAGAGATTGAGTGACTTGATCAGGGCCACGTAGCTCATCAGTGTCTGTGGCAGGATTAGAAGTAAGGACTTCCTATCTCCCACCCCACTGGAAAAAAGGGAATATACATTGTTTATAACAAATATGCATAGTCAAGCAAAACACTTTCCTTAAATAGCTGTGTACAAATACACACACATATGTATGTGCATGTGTGCATATGTGTGTGTATTTCTCTAACCTATATCTTTTCTGTGTCACAGATAGTAGGTTTCATTATTGGTCATTGTCTTGATCATAGTTTTTAACCGTTTTCAAAGCTGTTTAGTTGTTTATATTTTTATATTGTTGTTATTATTTAAAGTGTTCCCGTTTTTGCTCACCTCATTTTCATTCATTTATAAAATTTCTCAAAATTGTATTTATTGTGTTATAGTAAAAAAAAAAAAAAAAGAAAACTATATCCCTCCCCCGCCCCCATACACACAAAAAGAACTAAGGTCTTCCTGACTCCAGGGCATCACTCTATGCTGTGAGTCAATCAGTGGCCTGGTTACTCTACTTTGTGATCACACACCCTTTACATAAACATCTAAAAAGGTGGAAGTTGTTTTAGTTCAGAGGTTATCACTTACTGAGGACTCAAAAATGCTTGCCTGATTCAAAGGTGAAAGGTAAAAATAATAGTGTGGTTCAGCTTTATGAAGCTTTAAGGATTTAAGCTGAAGAGGATGACAGGTCTTAGTTCTAAGCCTAAATCCTCCCTATCAACAGCCCTCTCTCATGAGCTTAGCTGGAGTGGGTTATAAAAGACAGAAAGATAGCCTTTTATATATTTCCACACACTAAGCAATGTAGTATCCTAATCCTGTGAATCAAAGCACTTACCGGGGAGTGGGTATAAAGGAGATTTGGGTACTTCTGGGCAGTCTTTTTTTTTTTTTTGGTTTATAAAGTCACTATGACTCACTCCTATAATAAATAACAACCCCATAATGTGACAATTATTATTTGTCATATATGCTGCTTGGTACATAGCAATCATTTAATAAATACTTGCTTATTATTGGTGACGTACTGGACTTTTTTGTTACTGTCTGTTGTTCTTAGTTTCAGTTTTGTCCAACTCTTTGTGACCCCATTTGAGGTTTTCGTGGCAGAGAAACTAAAGTGGTTCACCATTTCCTTCTCCAGCTCATTTTATTTTACAGATGAGGAAACTGAGGCAAACAGGGCTAAGTGACTTGCCCAGGGTCACACAGCTAGTAAGTGTCTGAGGCCGGATCTGAACCCATGAACATGAACCTTCCTGATTCCAAGCTCAATGCTCTATCCACTTTGTCATCTAGCTGCCCCATACCAGGCCCTAGAGTAACCTAATAACAATACTTAATAATAACAGCCAGCATTTATACAGAGCTTTAAGGTTTGCAAAGAACTTTTACACACGTTAGCTTCTTTGATCCTTACAACACTGTGAAGCATAAATTATTTTCATTTTAAAGGAGAGGAAACAGACTGAGAGAGTTTAAATTATTTGTTCAGGGTCATCATGCAAGTGAATGTCTGAAAGAGGATTTGGAAATGGGTCTTCCTAACTCTGAGACCCAGACTATTTCCCTTCCACCACATCCTTCTGTGAATCTGTATGATATCAGAGGGTGCTAATGAGATACTTTTGGCTGGGCCTCAACACTAAGTCATTTCTAGGATGTCAAGATATGTTAACAAAGGACAAAGATACATCTGAGGGGTCACTGATGATCTATCCTGCTGGTTTCCCTTCCCAGACATGACGAGTTTTAGTAAAGCATAAGAACAGACCCACAAAGGTGAACACATCTGGAGGCCTTACCATCCCAGCCACACTTCTTGCTATGACAAAGGTTTTGACTCATCTGACTGAAATGTAGCTAGTTTTGCGTTCACAGTATTTATCTAAAAGGAATTGATCTGAAGATGAAAAAGCAGCCATAGTAACATTGCCTCTGCTCCTTAAATGGTTGACTACACATAGCCAAGGTATTAGCAGAAATAAGAAGTTCCTCAACCTTTATGGCAGAGTAGAAATACCCGTGGATTTGGGGGCGGCTAGTGGCAGAGTGGTTAGAATGCCAGGCCTGGATTCAGGGAGATTCATCTTCCTGAGTTCAAATCTGGCCTCAGATACTAATTAGCTATGTGACCCTGGGCAAGTCACTTTACCCTGTTTGCCTCAGTTTCCTCATCTGTAAAATAAGCTGAAGAAAGAAATGGCAAAACACTCCAGTATCTTTGCCAAGAAAACCCTAAATGGGATCATGAAGAGTCAGACATGACTAAAATGACTGAACAACAACAAAAACAGTGGATTTGAAGTTACCTGAGCTAGACTTCCACCTCTATCATTTAATTAGGAGTGTGCCTCTGGGGCAAACTGCTTCCTCTCCCTTAGCTCCAAGTTTCCTTATATGTAAAACGGAAACCACACTGCCTATGTTACCTGTCTCACAGAATTGGCAAGAGGATCCAAAGAGGTAATGGCAGGATAGCATATAAATGTCATATGTAAATTATTATCGATAATGAACCTGCTCTTTTGCCACTGCTTCGATGTCTTCCCCAGAGTGCGAACATTAGTAGTCAAATGTTTTCTGGGAGTCTTGACAGGTTGGAAGCTCTAAAATCATAAGGTTTATTCGGAAATGCATCAATGCAGATGTCCAAACACAAAAGAAGAAGAAGAATAACACATATTTAGTTGTTGTTGTTCAGCTGTTTTTCAGTCATGTCCCCAGTTGGGGTTTTCTTGGCAAGGATATAGGAGTGGTTTGCCATTTCCTTCTCCAGCTCATTTTGCAGATGAGGAAACTGAGGCAAATAGGGGTAAGTGATTTGCCCAGGATCACACAGCTAGAAAATGTCTCAGGTCAGATCTGAACTCAGGAAGATGAGTCTTCCTAACTCCAGACCTGGCACTCTATCCACTGAGCCACCTAGTTATTTCCCAAACACATACATACATTATGATTAGAAAGAATTGAAGTACAGCAACCACAAATATTTCAATTTCCCAAGCCATTATAAAATTTTATAAAGACAAAGATAAAAGATCATAAGGATAATAAGCTAACAGCAAACAAAATGTCATTTTTATTTGTATTTTCCCTTTGATCATCATGCAAGGAGTTTGTGGTTTGTGATTTTACTGATCATTTTTTTTGCCATCACTGCATAGCCACATGTGAGCCAAGACGCCTGCACTCTAGTCTCCTCCTCTGTTGGATTTCGTACTCTGATCTTGAACCTTGGACTCTCACTGGCTATTTTTCATATCATCTAGCTAACCCTGAGACTAAGAACAACACATCCTAGTCATCTCTATGCTATGTAAAAACATGTCTCTCCCATCCCCTTTGCAGATTCAGCTCTGAGCAGAACAGAACAGAAAACCAACCAACACCACCATTTTGATGTCCTTATTAGTGCCCACTTCCCTTGTCTTCCCCTATGAAAAGCTAAGCTTTGCAAGGGCAGGCACTGCCATGATTTGGTGTGTTGAATTTCCCATTGCTTAGCTCAATGTCTGGTACACAGTAAGCACTTAACAAATACTTTTTCATTTGCTTATTTTCATTAAGCTTATTACTTTTATTTTAAAAAGTTAAAGATTAATTTTAAATAAAAGTTCAAACAGTTCTCAATTGCAAAATATTAACAATCATATGAAAGAATGTTCCATTTTGCAAATAATAAGAGAAATACAAATTAAAACAATCCTGGTATTTCACCTCACACCCAGCAGTTGGTGGAGTTGTAAATTAGTACAGCCATTCTGTAAAGCAATTTGGAAACATGCAAATAAAGAGCTAATTGTCTCTATTCTTTGACTCAGAGATTTCACTGCTAGACATAAACCCCAAGAAGGTCACTGACAAAAAGGAAGGCTCCATACACACCAAAATATTTACAGCAGAATTTTTTAGAGAAGCAAAGAACTGGAAACAAAGTAGATGCTTATGGAATGGATTGTTGCTCAGTCATTTTTGGTTATGTCTGACTCATTGTGACCCCACTTGGGGTTTCCTTGGCAGAGATACTGGAATGGTTCACCATTTCCTTCTCTATCCCACTTTACAGATGGGGAAACTGAGGCACTTACTTAGCTAGGAAGTTTCTGAGGCCGAATTTGAACTCAGGTCTTCCTGATTCCAGGCCCAGAACTGAATCTACTTCCCCACCTAGCTGCCCTAATCCATTAAATGGATAACAGCTAACAAATCATGGTATGTGAATGTAATAGAATATCACTGTTCTAAGAAATGACAAATATGATCAATACAGAGAAGCATGAAATGATCTCTATGAACTGATGCAAAACGAATTAAACAGAGCCAAGAAAATAATATAAAATGATTACAACAATGTGAATGGATGGAACAACTTCCACAAAACAATAGGAAAAAAAAGGTCAACTCTAAGGAAATACAAGGGACAAGCTTGGCCCCAAAGAAGAAATATGAGAAGATACCTCTCTCATTCCTTTTAAGTACTGGAGAATAGGGAAGGAAGGGAGGGAGGAAGGGATGATAGAAGGGAAACAAACATTTTTTAAGTGCATACTATATTCCAGGCATCAAGTATTTTAAAAATATTATCTCATTTGATTCTTATATCAATCCTATTGTTATCCCCATTTTAAAGTTGAGGAAACTGAGGCAGACAGAAGTTAAGTGACAGCTGATAAGTGTCTGAGGAAGGATTTGAACTTAGATCTTTCTGACTCCAAGTCCAGTACCCTATCCAGTGCACCACCTAGCTGTGGGCTCCATAGGTATGGAACATTAATGTCAAAAGTTTTTCTATGTTGGTTGGTTTTGCTGACTTTTTCCTCTTTTTTAAAAATTATTCTTATATTGGATGACTCCTTAAAAAGGAAGAAGGGATAGGATAGAAGACTAAACCTCAGTTATGTAAAAATAAAACATATTGATTAAAATTAATTATGAAAAATAAAAATTCAATTTTATAAAAATGTATAGAATAAGAATGAACCATAGGGGCAGCTAGGTGGTGCAGTGAGTAGAGCACTGGCCCTGGAGTCAGAAGGACCTGAGTTCAGATCCGGCCTCAGACACTTAACACACACAAACAAAAAACCTAGCCGTGTGACCTTGGGCAAGTTACTTAACCCCAATTGCCCTCCAAAAAAAAAAAAAGAGTGAACCATAGAGAATGTGAATTTTTTTTAATTTTTAAATTTTTTAAATTTTTTTTTTTTTTTTTTTTTTTTTTTTTTTTTTTTTAAAATTTAAATTTTAAATTTTTTAAATTATGCAGTCATTATAAACTTAGAGTTTTCAGGGATATAGAAGGTATCTATAGGTCCCTTGGTTCAACTAAACCAGGGGTGAGGAACCTGTGGCCTCAAGGCCCTCAAGTGAGGTCCTCTGACTGAATCCAAACTGCAGGTGAAATTTGTTCTGTGAAGTTTGGATTGAGTCAAAAAGGCTGCACTTGAGGACCTAGAGGGTCACATGTGGCCTCAAGGTTGCAGCACTAAACATTCTTTTAGTTTTAGTTGGTTTAGTGTAACCCTCTATTTTACTCCATATAGCAAGGGACTTACTCTAACTGGTTACAGAGATCAATCCAACCACTGTTTGAGAGAAGGTCTCTGAGGAGAGGGGAGAAGGAGATGGAGAGGGGGACTCTAAAGAAGGAGAGGGTGAATGAGAGAATTTGTTTGCTATTTTGCTTGAATGGTTTTAATCACTATTTGACATTTCTGATGGTCTTTTGTGTAACCTGAGTTTGGTGGGCCGGAGCTAAGCTAGTGAGGGTAGTCTAAGAGCTACCTTCTCCTTAACAGTGATTATGTAAATAAATTTTCCTCTGAACCCAATTAATTTCCCTAAGCTAGAGATATTTAAGGGGTAAGTATAGATAAAATTCTAGCCTGACATGTATCTTAGAGATCAGAGAGACTTTCTAGCCTCAGGGGTTCAGAATACTGCCTATTCCCCTTTCCCCAACTAGGTTCCTGGCAGTGCCAACATGGCCCATCTATTACTTTTCACAAAGGAAGTGAGGCACACCCATTGGAGATGGGGTGGATGAGAAAATATATCAGATCATATTTATTCATCCCACCCACAGGCCACATGTTTATATTTAGAAAACCCATGCACATACATATCTTACAATGGGATTTCAGCTGGAAGAGCCCTCAAAGATCGTTTAATCCAACCCTCTCAATTTATAGAAGAGAAAAATGAAGCTGAGAGTCATCAAATGAATTGTTCAAGGTCACAGATGGTGACCTTGGTCTATGGTGGTAGAATTGCAGTTCAGATCTATGACCTCTGACTCCAAATCTGTCATTCTTTACACTAAACTATACTACTCTCCATTTACTAGTCATGTAATTATTTATTTGTGGTACAACTATGGAAAAACACATTGTCTCTTTGAATCTCAGTCTCCTTATCTATAGAACAAGGATATATAAGATGCACCTCCTTCCTCAATAAGCCAGCGGTGAGAAAAAGATTTTGTAAACTGAAGGGCTAAAATGAAGTTAGTTGTTATTATTACATCCTTGAGGTTCTGTGGTATGCATCATCACTTAGCTCTGGAAGGCTGACCCTTTTGGAATTAGGCTTTGACAGACAGGCTGGTGTAAGAATTAAATGACTCGTGTGTGTGTGTGTGTGTGTGTGTGTGTGTGTGTGTGTGTGTGTACACATGCATGCCTAGCTGGAGAGGAGAGGAAGAGGTAGAGATCTGGGAACAGTCTTACAAAAAAACACTCTTGGCAACTTTGGTTTTTCAGGACAAACACATCCATTTTTAGAAAATCTTAAACCCAGTGATTCTCCTGGTGAAGTCAGATAGAAGGAAGAGGACAGCTGCTTTGCATCTGGCAGCCCACCCAGTGTGTAGAAGCAATAAGTATACAGTACTAAATTTTAGAATTGGGCTAGATCTTCACTGAAAAGGGATAGTATTCATGTTGGAAAGTTAAGAAACCTCTCTCAGGTTTTTTTCTTTGGGGGGAAGAACAGCATTTGGGGACTCCCCATTACTGCTTTTCCTACTTCCAAAGACCCTGGTAAATCAGATAAAGTAATCAGGTAAAGATTAGTGCATGGAAAAACTCACTAGTAGTTTTAGCTAGAAATATTTGGGCTTTATCCTGTGTTTCTTCTCTCAAAAGCCAAATGATGGCAAACAGACTATAATTGGCTTTAATAAGCCAAACACAACACACAAGCAGGAAATCCAACCAAATGCAATTCATCATAACCATATTCTAAAAGAGAAACAGGCTTAAGGAGCAGCATAAATCATATTCCTCTATAAAATGTTGTGAAAAGGAACAAAAACAAGGCCAAGATATTTCCAAGAATTGACAGCAAGATGCAAATCAAAATAACTCTAAGGTACCACATATCTCCAGTCAGAGTGGCTAAGATGACAAAACAGGAAAATGACAAATTGGAGAGGATGTGGGCAAATTGGAACACTAATGCATTGCTGGTGGAGTTGTGAACTGACCCAACCATTCTGGAGAACAATCTGGAATTATGCCCAAAGGGCTATAAATAATTTCATACCCTTTGACCCAGCAATACCACTTCTTAGGGTTATATCCCAAAGAGATCATCGAAGTGGGAGGAAGACCCATATGTACAAAAATATTTATAGCACCTCTTTTTGTGGTCGCAAAGAATTGAAAATTAAGGAGTGCCCATCAGTTGGGGAATGGCTAAACAAGTTGTGGTATATGAATGTAATTAAATACTATTGTGCTATAAGAAATGAGGAGCAGATGGACTTCTTATTTACCTGGAGAGGCTCATATGAACTGATGCTGAGTGAGAAGAGTAGAACCAGGAGAAATTTGTATACAATAACAGACACAACATATGTGTGATGACCAACTATGACAGACTGGACTCTTCTCAGCAATGCAGGGTTATAAGTCAATCCCAAAAGAATCATGATGGAGAGAGACGTCTACATCCAGAGAAAGAACTAGAAAGAATTGAGTTTGAATCCTGATTGAAGCAAACTACTTGATCTTTTTCTTTTCATTGTTTGGTTTTATTTCCTCTTTACCATTTTTCATTCCATCTAGTACAATCAGCCTTTGTAACCTGACTAATGTCTAATATGAAAGTATTTTCAGATCCTATACTGGACTATATGCCATCGTGGGGGATGGGGGGAGGGAGGGAAAGAAAATTTAAAGCTCAAAGAATTGTGGAATTCAATCTTATAAACTAAAAGTAAGTAAACAAATTAATAAAGACAAAAAAAAAAGAATTGACAGCAAGTAAGAAAAAGAAGGGAGAAAGAAGATGGAAAGTACATACAGGGGAGAGAGTGAGTGTTTTTACAATGAGACCTCAGGATTATAGATTTACGGGTAGAAGGAACATTAGATGTCATAGAGCCCAAAGCCCTCATTTTTGTTATTGTTGCTCATCCCTCCTTCTTGAAGAGGATCACTGACATCATGAGGGTGATATCTTAACTTATGCATGAACTGGCAAAGTTGTACAAAGTCATCTTCCTCACTCTCTCCTCCAGAGTCATCAAAGTTCATCAGGAAGACAAAAGTCAAGAAGACCGGCGATGGCCTAAGATACAGTGGATGACCTTGGACTTTCTAAACTAAGGTCTTTCCCAGCTCTTAGTTAATCTGAGGCAATACCCATTCAAAGACTAAGGGCTGGCCCTCTATCCATTACAAGATGCCTCTGTAATATATTCTAATTCTCTCAAATAAGATAATAATAGAGGCATAGAGAAGTGGCTCATACAGAGTCATAGAGCAAATTCATTTTTGAAGGCATTCCAACTCACAAAACACCAAACTCAATGTGTTACATGCCTATACTTTCTTGACTCAGCCTCAGCACTTAAACCAACAAATCCTGGTACTGAGACCTAACACTGTCAAAATTGACTAAACAATTTAGTTTTTAAGAATATGGAAGATACCTTATGGCCTATTTGTTCCTTAGGGACAACCCTGAGGCATAGCACAATTCGTTCATTATAACCTAAGCTACATAAACACACCAGATTATCTTAGTTGTTACCCATCAACTATCAAATAAAGTTCTAACTCCTCAATATACCACTCAAGGCCTTCCATTTAAAACCTTCATCCTTCCACTCTTTGCCAACACATTGACTGAGGTCCAGTACAACTGGACTGTTCCCTGAGTCTTATATTCCTGTCTCCATGTCTTTGTTTATCAGCCCTCCCTTGACACCCATGTCTATTACAATCTTAACCATCTTCCAAGATACTCCCACCTACATAAATCCTTCCCAAGATAGAAGCAACTGTTCCCTCTTTTGAACTCCAGGAAGTATCTTGTTCACGCCTTTCTCAGTCATGACATAAATTCACCCTCATAACATAGAGTTATATGTATACTTGTTTCATCTCCCTTCCTAGAGTGTTAGCAGCCTGAGGAAAGGGACCATGCAATCAAAGGCCCAGAAGAGGTCTTGTGCATTTATTTATCCTCCTAAAGACATGTGCTCTCATTTCCATTTACGTGGCTCTGTTATATCTCTTCTTCTAAAGATGGTGAAATCCTTGAGGGCAATGTCTGTCTTGTTTAATGCAAATCCCTTGGAATGATTTCCCACTGAGTTATCAGTATTTAATAAATGTCTGTTAAGTGACTGTCAACGAATCTAGGCATTCCCAGTTCCTATGGAAAATGTCAGCCCCATATTCCCATGAATTCTACAATCAAATTCTAGATAAAACCAAAAGTTCATATACCCTGCAGGACTTTGCTTTGCAGATAAAAGAAATATTGGCATACAGATATAAAGCTGTGGTTTTAGTCACATAGGGTGGCCCAGGTTGGGCATATCTGCCATTTTATTTGGTGACAGAAGTTACAGTCCTTGGCAGAGTTCTTTAATTCAATGTTTACTGAATGAACACTTTGTGTAAGGCAACATGTGGTGGGGAGTGGGGTGGAGAGATAAAGATATGTAACAATGAATTCAGGCAACTTATTTCTCTCTGGCCTTAGTTTCATTATATTCAAAATGAAAGGGTTGGTCTTCATCAGGGGTTCTTGATATGACATCCTTGTAAGGAGCCCAAGGATAGACTTCAGGTGGGGGGAGGTTGTGTGGTTATCTGTGAATTTGGATGGGAAAAAAATTACATCTTTCTTTTCACTAACCTTTAACTGAAATTTAGCATTTCCTTCAACTATTTACAAACTTCATTCTTAGAAGGGATTCATATGTTTCACCAGCCAACTCAAGGTGTCTATGACACACACAAAACAATAAGAACCTCTAGTCCTTTTTCTAGATTCCTTGTATAGTTCCTTTCTCTCATATCCTTTTTAAATCTAAACCCCATTTTGCTCCCCTCCTTTTGTTTCTCTTTTCATTCCCCTGTTGGCTTTGTTCCCAGCCTTTTGGACTTCAAAACCATCTCTCACCTGATGGAACTTCCCTCATACCTGAGGCTTCCTCACTCTGAATCATCCTACCATCCCTACAGCCTGCTTACCATGGAATATCCTTCTAGAAGACCTATCCTATCCTTTCCCCCCTGGTGAGTTCCTTCTGGAGTCTCCATTTTTGAAAAAAAAAAAAAAATATATATATATATATATTTATTTTTTAGTTTTCAACATTCACTTCCACAAGATTTTGAGTTACAAATTTTCTCCCTGTCTCTCCCTGTCGTACCCCCCCACCCTAAGAAGGCAAGCATACTGGATACCCATTCTCCCAATCTGTCCTTTCTTATATCCCCCCCATTCTCTCCTTACTTTCTTGTAGGGCAACATGGATTGCCCATATATCTTATTTCCTGGTTGCATATAAAGACAATTCTTGACATTTGTTTTTAAAACTTTGAGTTCCAGATTCTCTCCCTTCTTCCCTCCTCACCCATCCCCATTGGGAAGACAAGAAATTCAGTATAGGTTATACATGTGTAGCTAAGCAAAACATTTCCATAGTAGTACTGTTGTGAAAGATTATATTTTCCTCCATCGTAACCCGCCCCCCATTTATTCTATTTTCTCATTTGACCCTGTCCATTTTCAAAAGTGTTTGCGTCTAACTACCCTTCCCTCCAATTTGCCCTCCCTTCTATCCTCCCCCCTCTTATCCCCTTACTGCCTACTTTCCTATAGGGTAAGAGATCCAATTGAGTGTGTATGTTATTCCCTCCTTAAGCCAAATCCAATGAGAGTAAGGTTGTGGAGACTCCATTTTGTAAAGAAGCCCATAACCCCTGCCTTAATTCCCCTCCTGATCCTGTTCCTGACCTTCTAGACTCCAAAATCATGCCCCACCCCATCAGAAGCCTTCATTCCTTCCTTCACACCTCAACTTTTTATCTCCCTTTTGTATGTCATGTTGTCTTTCCCTATTAGACTATAAGCTCTTTGAGGGCAGGGATTGTCTTTTTGTTTATATCCCCAGCTTTGCTTGTATCCCTGGTGCTCAGTGAAATACCTGGCACACAATGAGCACTTGATAAATCCTCATTTTTTCCTTCCCCTCCTGTAATTTCTTTTCCTTTTTATTCCCCCCCCATTCCCATTGACTTAGCTTTTTAAAAACCCAAACTTCCTATCCCCATCCATAGCACTTAAAATATTTCACAATTCAATTCAATAAACATCTTCTAAGGACCTATGTGCACATTCTTTAGGATGATTTAATAGTCAGACAAAAAGTTACCAGTATTTTATGGATTATGGGGGTGTTCCTATAATTCAAGTTCAAATGTCAGAAGGGTCGAATTCATGATATTAATTCCACTGCTATATAAGGACTAAAGTTAGAAAGAGGCAGCTTTCATCATAATGATCATTGTCTTTAATGATGGTAATAAAGCACTCCACTCAAAGACCCCATAAGCAGCCCACACAATACATTTTCATCCTTAATTCAATAGAGCTTTTTAATGCATAAATCAGTTCTCCTTTCTTCAATTAAGCCAATACTGTGCCATTTAGGAAACTGTTCTGTCAAAGCCTTGCTGAAATTGGATACTGTTTTTTAATGATTCTGGCTCATGGATTATACCAGGTAAATTTTCCTATGATTCGGCCATCTCTCATCATACTTAATACTGCTACATCTACTTCACTGTCAAATCATGTCATTAATCTCTCCATTCTTTCCCACATTCACCAAGAAACTCTCTATCAGAGTCTAATTTAAAGATCATGGATTTAAAGTGGGGAAGGTCCTTAGAAGTCATCCATTCCAACTTTCTCTTGCCATAGATGAGGAAAAAAGGCTCTGCATTCTAGCAGTAGGATGATACAATGGTGAAGTATAATTCTAAAACCTTGATGCCTGTCTTGTGTAAGTGATTTAAGCTCTCTTTTAGTAATAGTATTGACAAATCAAGGCATATCTATAGGAAAGTGACCAAGTTACTAAGATCCTGTTCAGCACCATAGGGCAGCACAGTGGATAGAGTTTCAGCCCTGGAGTCAGAAAACCTCATCTTCCTGAATTCAAATGTGGCCTCAGACACTGAATAGCTGCGTGACCCTGGGCAAGTCACTTAACCCTGTTTGCTTCAGTTCCTCATCTGTAAAATGAGCAGGAGAAGAAAATGGCAAGCCACTCCAGGAAAACCCCAAGTAGGATCACAGAGAGTCAGATACAATTGAAAAATGACTGAAATGACTGACTGTTCAACACTATCTCCTCCATGAAGTAATAATTCTTAATCTCCTACTCCTAAGCTGGAAACAATGCTTCCATCCTCTAAAGCAGCTTTGCTTTTCTTCCTTGTATTATAGGTATCTGTATACTTATCTCTCCTACTAGACTATAAGTTCCCAGAGAACCAAGATAATCATCTGAAGGAATTGCAGGTATTTATCCTGAAGAGAAGACTTAAGGGAAATACAATCAATACCTTCCAATATTTGCCATATTATGAAACAGTGGCAAGACAGTCGTATTTAGATGTATAAGACCCCATCTTATCACTTACTACCCAGGATAAATCACTTAGGCTCTCTGGTCTGAGATTCCTCATCAGTAAACTGAGGAACTGAATTCGATGACCTCTACCAGTCCCTTCCCGTTCAGACATCCTGGGATTGTCCATGAGGACCTAGAGAGAAGAAATGATCTCCCCAGAATCATGCAGGGAGTATGTGTTGGAGTCATGATTTGGCTTAGGATTTCAACTCTGGTGCTCTTTCCATGACCTCTCATGTTAAGTAATGTTATTTTATAAGTGAATGATTTTAACTTGCTCCTCATCATCTGCTTATATGCAATTTCTCCCAGTAAAAGACAGGATGATTGAACATTGGATTTGGAGTCAGAGGTCCCAGACCCAGACTCCGTTCCAGCTTTGCTACATTTACTGGTATGGCCTTGGGCAAGTCACTTCTCTGGGTCATATTCCCTACCTATAAAACGTGTAATAATAATAATTGTAGTTAGCATTTATATTGTGCTTATTATGTGCCAAGCACTGTGCTAAGTGTTTTAGAAATATTATCTTATTTGATTTCATTTGTTCCTCACAACAATCCTATGAAGTGGGAGCTACTATTATCCCAATTTTACAATTGAGCAAACAGAGACTAAGTGACTCGGCCCAGGTCACACAGTAAGTTTCTGAGGCTGGATTTGAACTCATGTCTTCTTGACCCCAGGCCCAGTGCTCTATCCACTGTGCTACTCACTAGAGTCTGACCTCTCCATTCTAGCGTGAGAATAACGTGACAATTTAGTTTTCTTTCTGCCTATGGCTGAGAGCTGAATCAGGATTATCTTCCTGCAGGTTCAGTCCCCTAACAGATGAAGCATAAACCTCTTTCTAAGGATTCACTAATAAAACTCATGCTCTCTCTCTGTGCAGTCCTGCTACAACCCGTAAGCAGATCTCCTCTTCATGTCAGAGAAACTGTTCATGAATCCCTGTATATGGAATCATCTTTTTTTGCACATGACCCTCTCTGATCACAGTACTCTTCACTTCTGGGATGGCGTTCCTCCTGCTATTAACCTTTCCAAATCCTACCATTTTAAGGAGCCAAAGGAACAAGTCTTCCTCCACCATGAAGTTTTCCCAGACTACTCTGACCCAACTTCCTCTTTATTCTCCCCTAAGGTCTTATAAGTCATATGAACTGAAACATACTTCAACAAACATTTCAACAAATACAATACATGTAAATAAAGCACTACATGTAAGATACAAGCCACCAGGGCCACTCCAGAAAACTGAACTACTTTCATTTGAATTGTCTTTGGAAGATTCTGAAGATCACCAGGCAAGATTAGGTACTGGGCACTGAGGTCCTTTCTCAAGCTGAACTGAGAAGAATTCAAACTCTCCTGTAGAATGCACAACTTCAATGTACTGGCCACATTGTTCAAATGCCAAACATACATTTACCTAAAAGACTATTTTACAGAGAACTCACAGAAGGCAATCATTCACACAGACATCAGAAGAAGCACTACAATGACACTGTCAAGGTCTCTCTGAAGAACTACAGTATCAATTGTGAGACATGGGAGACGAAAGCACAGGACCACCCAGCATAGTGTGACCAAATCAAAGAAGACGTACTCAGAATTACAATAGTACAAAGGAAACGTGAGATGTACAAATCTAGAGACATCTCCATCCCAACTGTTCAGATGGACTCTTTGTGCCCGACCTGTGTTAGAGACTTCTGAGCTCATATGGGACTGATCAGCTACAGCTAAACACACGATACCTTAATCCCATTGTGATGTTGTCTTCTTCAAGTATGAAGGACAAACACCAATAATAATGACATGTGTTATTGGGAGGGGGATACAAAGATGGATATGACACAGGCCCTGCCCTCAAGATGCTTATAATCTAATGGGGAGATAGAAATTATAAGCATAGCTATGACCCAGTGGAGAGTGAGATAAGTATAAAGAAGAGACCCACAAAAAATTCTATGTAAAATCTGAGGCAGCACAGATGACTTTTTCTTGGGGAAGCAGTGTCAGCAAAGGCTTCATAGAAGAGGTAGTATTTGAGTTGGACCTAGGAGGAAGGAAAGGAGTTTGGGAGAAATCCAATTTAGATGTGGGAGACAGTATGACCAAAGGCACAGAGATGGGAGAAGGAAGGATGAGAATACTCAACCGTTTGACAATTTACTAAGTATCTACTATATGCTAGGAACACTAAGAGGCACACTAACAATACAAAGACAAAAAACCAACCAAACAAAAACCAGTTCCGGCTATACTGGAGAGAAACAATATGCACACAGATAAGTAAATAAAATTAAATCCAAAGTAATTTCAGGAGGCCAGAGCACTAGCAAGTGAGACGTTGGGGAAAGTCTTCATATAAGATGTAGCAAGAGCTGAGCCTAGAAGGGAGCTGGGAGTCCTAAGAGAACCACGGATGAGGAGGGAAAGCATTGCGGACACGGGAAACACCCCATGCAAAGATACAGGGGTAGGAGATAAAAAAAGACACAAGAACAGAAAATAAACTAATTTGGTTGGGATGTGAAATCTGTTCTCGAAAGACAGGTTGGAGCCAGACTATGAAGGGCTTTCAATGCCAAACTGAGGAATTTGTATTTTATCCTAGAGACAAGATACTACTGAAGCTTCTCAAGCAGAGCAATGACACATTCACACGGACGCCTTAAGAATATCAATCTGGAGGCTGCCTGAAGCATGGAGAAGAGGCATCCTAATGATGGGCAAACCAATCACAAGGCTATTGCAATAGTTTAGGCAAGAAATAATGAATGTCTGAATGAAGGTGATCGTGGTGGAAGTAGAAAGGGGACAGATGCGAAAAGCACTGTAGAGGTCAAATTGGTGAGAATTAGCAAATAATCGGATATAGTAAGTGAGGGAAAATAAAGGGTTGAGGATTAGTCCAAAGTTGTAAATCTAAGTAACTGGCAAGAAGGTGGTACCATTGACAGAAACAGGGAAACAAGAAGATAGGAGAATTTCAGGGAAATGATAATAAATTGGGTTTGAGATGCTTATAGAACATAAAGTACAGCAGACATCTAAGAGATAGAAGCTGGATATGGAAATTTGGGAATCAGCTAAATAGAAATGATCACTGAATCCAAGGGAGCTGATGAAATCACCAAAGAGTGTGTAGGGAGAGAAGACCTGAAGCAGAGTCTAGCCATACATCTATATACAGGGGGAAGAATATGAATGATAATTCACAAAAAAAGACTATAAAGGAATGATTAGACAGATAGGAGGAGAAAAAAGAGACAGTAATGCCAAGAAAATCTATGGAAGATAAATTATCAAAGAGGAGCCATCAAATGTGTCTGGAGATAAAAGAGGCCAGATATAGGAACTAGACCTATAATTGCATGGGCTAGGGAACTCCCAGGTAAGGAAATTCCCTCTACCAATACAAATTAGTTTTCTCTAAAATTTATAGGAGAACAAATGCAAACAAAAAGGCAGCTGAATTGTGCAATAAGAGGGTCATCAATGGCCCTAGAAAATCTATCAAAAGTGAGTAGAGTAATAGTCTTGGACATTTCTCTTAATGTTTCCTGTAGGCTTCCTATGTTCTTGTTTTCGCAACTAGATTGGGAATGGGGGAATCTTACCTTCAGAGTGTTTTATATTTGCCATATATACTAAATCCATTTTGAATATAAAATGATTCATTTTCCCTCTGTCTCCCTCCCATCCCCAATCATAATAGTAGAATAACCACTGGACTTAGAATGAGAAGAAATGGGTTTGAATTGGTTCTACCACTTACCATCTGCATGATCATGGGCATTTAGAGAGGCATCTTGTCTCTCAGAGTCTCATTTACCTCAACTATAAAAGGGGACTAATCCTAAATGCACTGTCTATCTTACAGCCTTGTCATGGGGACAAAATGAGAAAAACACTTTATAAATGTGTAAGTGTTACATAAATAAATGTAAGCTATTATTGTTATCTGCATTCCATCCTTTCCATAGGTATCTTCAAGAATTCCCTATCTAACAGGAAAAAGAAATTAATTTCCTTGAACCTGTTATCTTCTAAAGCTACTGAGGCATCTCTCCTAGACATCTCACTGCTACCTCCCATGCAACAAATCCACTTTTCCCCTTGAACTTTATTATTTCTTTTCCTGACCTATCTCTCTGTCAACATCACCTTCATTCATGGTTATCCAGGTTTAGAACTATGGGATTATATTTAAATATAAGTAGGTCCACATCCATCCAAACAACCAGAGGTACTCTCCCATGTACCTCTGTAATATCTCTCATACCCACCCCCTACTAAACATTTCCTCTGCTGCCACTCTAGGCCTCTTGCCTAAACTAATGGATTATACTAACAGGGTTCCCTACCATCAGACTCTAATCCTTTCTACATATTTTTACTAAATGAATCTTCCAAAAGCACAGTTCTGACCATATTCTTATACTATTTAAAAGCATTCGATGGCTCTCCTATGCCTACCGAATAAAGTGAAAATTCTCTATCCTGGCATTGAAAGCCCCTCGCAATATGTCCTAGTTTTCCTTTCCAGCTCCCTATCATATGACTTCCTCTGATATAGTCTATGTAACAGCCAAATTAGACTATATGTTATTCCCAAACATGTCCCCTTTCTTTTAAAATGTTTTTTTCACTATGAATTTAAGTCATTAGCAAACACAAACAATTCAATATACAAAGAATAATCATATGTATCTCATTACCAAGTCTGGAGTCTGGAAGATTCATCTTCCTGATGAGTAGAACCAGTACATTATACACAATAACAACAACACTGTGTGATGACCAATTTTGATGGCTTAGTGTTTCTCAGCAATGCAATGATTTAAGACAAGTCCAAAAGAATCATGGTGGAAAATGCTACCCACATCTAGAGAAAGAACTATGGAGTTTGAAAACAGATCAAAGCATACTATTTTCTCTTTTTTCTTTTTGGTTTTTCTTTCTCGTGATTTTTCCTTTTTGTTCTGATTCTTCTTTTATAACACATGATTAATATGTAAATATGTTTAATCTGATTGCATATGTAGAGTCTATATCAGATTGCGTGCATCTTGGTGAGGGGTAGAGGGAAGGTAGGGGGAAATTTAGAACTCAAAAATCTTATAAAAGTGAATGTTGAAAACTAAAAATAGATAAATGATAAATAAGTAAAAATAAACCAGTGAATGCCTAAAAACACCCAAAAGATTCATCTTCCTGAGTTCAAATCTGGCCTCAGAAACTTACTAGCTGTGTGACCCTGGGCAAATCACTCATCCCTGTTTGCCTCAGTTTCCTCATCTGTAAAATGAGCTGGAGAAGGAAATGGCAAACCACTTCAGTATCTTTGCCAAGAAACCCTAAATGGGATGATGAAGAGTCAGATGGGACTGAAATGACTGAATGACAACAACATGCAATATACATTTAAATATACAAAGAATATATATACACATACATACACAATATACATTTCAATATAAAAAGAATAAGAAAGAGGGTTACAAAAATTGACCTTGTGACATAGTTTGCTTTTTAATAGAATAGATTCAACAAGGTAGTAAGAACACTGCTGTTTGTTTATTTCCTCTTCTGCCCTTTTCTTTTCTCTGCATGTTCTCTGAAGTTACTGTGCTTATTTCTGATAAAAATTTGATAAAAAATTGATTCAGTAGAACAAAATGGCACCCACAAAATTAGTTCCATGACTGTGTTAAAATAATGCAAGATCCCTTGAAAGATATGACAGGTAACTTTGTTCAACAACATTATGACTATTAATTGTCAAGAAGAGATAAAGTGGGAGATATATATATGTAAAACATACAAATATACATACATATACAGACATGTATGTGTGCATGCATATATTTATATATACACTATTTATGTATGTATATATACACATATATGTGTGCACACACACACACCAGAGGTCATTTCCACTGTTGTGGATGATGCACTGCAAAGAACCTAAATGGAATAGGGATTTTATACAGGTAATGAGATCCTCCAGATATTACTGTTTGCAATGAGCTGACTACCAAGTCCTGGATGAGCAAAGCCTCTTAAATGAGATCCATATTCATGCAAAAGAAATTGACCAAACTAAAAGGAAAAGTGAGTTGATGAAAAGGGACTATTGTGCTGTCCATGGTATGCAGCTATATAGACAATTCATACACCTGATTCACCTGTACATGGGATTCACCTGTATGTGTATCTTGGGAAGACAGTGCAGGTAGAGAATAAATCTAGTCTAGAATTTACCAGGAAGAAGATAGCATATCGGATTGTATTTGGGAAGTTATATGGTACTTCCAATGACCTTAAGATTCTACCTGAAATAAAGATCAAACTTTGTAACATACATACTAAAATCTCTAAAGAATTGAAGTTAAGAACCAACCAAAGGGTACTGGAAAGGTACACAGTGGGCACAAGAAGGATGCAACATGTTACATTTGAGGAATTGCACAGGAAAGAATGGCATAAAGGGTGTCTTCAGAGAGCTAGGGGAAATGGAGGGATATCTGTGGCAAGAGTGAGGGATTACTGATAGACAGCACCCATGCTCCATTTGTGTCTAAACAATACCAAAGGAATGAAAAGGCACCCAAGTAGGTTGGTTGGACCCTGCACAAGAATTATGAGGAGACAACACTAAGAGTCACACAGGATGGGCATCGACAGATTGCTTCATTGTCAGAGGAAACATCTATATCACTGAGAACACAAATTCTTTGAAATACTCGAACCTTAAGTATCAAGTATTTTATTTTATGAATATAAACTTTGTTGATGTATTTGGTTGATTCTTCTTTCAAAAGCACTAGAAGAATCAACTCATCTGCCACAGCCAGGTAGGAATATATGTTTAATGAAAGGCACCAAGTAACAGGGTTTCCAGGGAACAAATGCCATTTTCATTACTAACTTTGTTATGTTCTGATACCTTCTGTTGGGTTTACTAAACCTCAGCTTGGATTTAGAGTCCAAGTTAACCTCAGGAATCATCTAGTCCAGAGGTTGTTAACCTGGGATCCATGGACCCCTAAAAGGTCTGTGGACAGATTCCAAGGGGTCAGTGTGGGAAAAAAAAAAACAAACAAAAAAAACATTTTCACTTACCTTTCGTTTCCTTTGTAATCCTTTGTATTTTATTTTATGCATTTCAAAATATTCTGAGAAGGCGGCTTTGGGCTTCACCAGACTACCAAAGGGATCTAAATCTCAAAAAAGGACAAGAGCTCTTTATCTAGT
Source organism: Gymnobelideus leadbeateri (assembly GCA_011680675.1). NCBI lineage: Eukaryota > Metazoa > Chordata > Mammalia > Diprotodontia > Petauridae > Gymnobelideus > Gymnobelideus leadbeateri. Next base: position 1,918,489 of record WOXC01003519.1, on the reverse strand, counting down.
TCAATGCCCTCTTATAATAGATCAGGAAACTCATGGCTCCCAAAATGTTCAATGTCTTGTCCAAAGTGGCACAGATGCTAAGTTAACACATCTGGGATTTGAACCAGGATCTCCTCATTCAAGAGACAGCTAGGTGGTACCTTAGTGCACAGAGTGCTGGGCCCAGAGTCAGGAAGACTAATCTACCTTGTTCAAATCCAGCCTCAGACATTTGCCAGATGTGTAACCTTAGGTAGGTCACTTAACTCTGTTTTCTTCATTTTCTTCATCTGCAAAATGAGCTAGAGAAGGAAATGGCAAGCCACTCCAGTATCTTTGTCAACAAAACCCTAAATGGGGTCACAAAGAGTTGGACACAACTGAAAATGACTCCACAACTTCTCATTTAATATCAGCACAATTTTAATCCAATTTAGCGAATGCTAATTAGGCACTTAGAACACACAAGACACACTGATATATAGGGCAAAGACCTTGCTCTCCAAAAGATTGTAATTTAATGTGGTTAACACATACACACACACACACACACACACACACACACACACACACACACACACACACTGTTCTGTTGGCATAATGGAAAAAAAAAGACCATAGTAGTACAGTTATCCCCCTCACATCACAATTTTCCCCATCATGATTTCAGTATATTGTGGGTCAGCATAAGAAATTAAATAGGAACTTTGGGGGAGTTTTGTGGAAGCTGTAAATGACATGTGAAGGCCAACAGTCAACACAGGAAAAAAAATCAGAAACTCAAAAATGCAAGGAGTGTTACAAAAAAGGCATTTCTATAGATTGGCATCATACCAGAAGGGAATTTATATGATTTCCTAAAGGAAAATAAAGGCAAAGGGCTGACCTCTATGGATTTTATATGGACTGTCCAGCTGTCAGGGGTGCCATGCCCCTAACCCCTGTGATGTGGAAGGGATAACTGTATAAACAATCAAGAAACTGTGAGTACAGAGTTGAGTGTACCCCTCTGTTCTTCTGTATCCCTGCCCTGGTTACTGAATAATGACTCTACATTTCCCTGCTCATGAGTCCCTTTCCATGAAACTCCTGCCTGCTTCCTGGGTTAATTCTAGACAAGCTCTGCTGGGGGTGACAACTTTCAAAAGGCCTTGTGCAGTTAATAACAAATGACTATATAAATAAGGTTGGCTCTGCCCTTTACACAATCCTCCTTCTGAAAGTACAGAGATGCCATTCAGGGCTGGGTGCAGCTCGAAGTCATTTCATGGTACCAGCTCTACATGACAGTCACACAACGGCACAATGAAGGGGACTCAGGAATTCTATTCCTGGCCCTGGCACCGCCTCACAGGGTGCCCTTAGAGCAGTCACTTAACCTCGGCGTGTTTGAACATTTTCTGTGTATAAAAGCAGACATAGCATGGGGGAAATGAAACAATCTATAAAAGGGCCTTGAACTTCCTGGAGGAGGGCGTTATGAAAATGCAGGCATCCCTCCCACCCCCACCTCTTTTACTCTAAAGGCATCACGGAGAAGTTGGTTATTTCTGTCTGGAGCAAAATATGAGGTAGGTTTCAAAAAATGATGTGTGTGCTGGCTTTCCCTGGGGGCTTTCATGCACTCACTTCCACTACACTGGCTTTCTAAATATACACTATTTGTACCCTTTTTGAAGGAGCTGAAAATAATCAATGGCATTTTAAAAAGCAAATGAAGCTCTGAATCCAGGAGGCTACATTTGCATTCCCTGCCCTTAGACAATACTTGGGAAAGGTCCTCTGCCCTTGCCCTATATTTCAGTCAGCCAGACAACAAGCATTTATCAGGTGCTTACTCTATGTGCCAGGCACTGTGCTGAATGCTGGGGATGTAGTGTTTATTTGTGAGGAGTTTACTGACATCGTCATTGCTGACATTCATATAGTACTTGCTGTCTCCCAGGCACTTACTGCTAAGCGATTATTATCCCATTTGATCCTCACAATAACCCTGAGAAGTAGTTGCTATTATTTCCCCCACTTTCCGGATGAGGAAACTGAGACAAAAAGGAATTAAGTGATTTGCCCAGGTTCACACAACTAATAAGTGAGGCTGGATTTGAACTCAGGTCTTCCTGATTCCAGGCCCAGAACTCTAATCATTGCATCACCCACCTGCCCCACAATTTATTATTGCCCCCACTTTACAGAAGAGGAAACTGAGGTAAACTGACTAGTCCAGGGTCACACAGCTAGTCAGTAACTGAAGCTGGATTTAAACTCAAGTCTTCCTGACTCAAGACCCAGAGCACTATCCATTGTACTACCTAGCTGCTCCATAACAATAACCATAATTACACCTTCAACATGAATGCAGAAGCACATCCCACATATACACAATTTCTATGGACTCACCAGCACTGCAGGCATAGCTTTTGGAGGAGGTTATGTTCTTATCAGACCCCCTCTAATACCTACAGTAATGGTGGAAGGAACATAGGATTGGAATTCAAGACCTAGACTTTGGGCCTTTCTTTGGTACTCACTCATTGTGTCTCTTTGGGCAAGTCACTTCCCTCCCCGCTCTCAGTTTTCCCATCTGAAGTAGCTCCCCTGTAATGTCCCTCCCTCTCCAATCTAAAGTCCAATTATCTATGCCTTTCAATAGCATTGAACACATAGGATATTGGGTTCAGTTCTTTAGGGGGTCAGTTTGATCCTCAAGTACATGGGAGCTTCTAATAACTCCTTCAGCATCATGACTAAACAATGAACAGGACATGAACTAAACTGAAATAAAACCCCACATAGAAAATTAGTTGGCTCATGCCTAGGTCTTTCACCTCCTGAGATAAGGTTCAGATTCTAATTCTAAGCTGCCTAAAATCTACTCATTCTTCCTCATGAAAATGCACTGACTCAGAAACACAATCCCATTGATTAATTTTAATTAATTAACCCCATTAGTTAATCTTATTAACTATTCACTAAACACTATTCTGTAGTGGGCCACAAGCAGGCAGGCTCTATTTTACCCATCTCAAATATTTAGAATGCCACAGTAGATCTTCATGATCAGGAGAAAATCCTGAATAATTAATTATGTCATACAGTTTTGGAGGGGTGGCTGGGTCAACATCTTGCCAGCGCAGTTGCTGGTCTTCTCCAAGAATTCTCAATTCTTTATCAGTAGCTCTCTCTGATCATATGACTTCCCTATTCCACATCCTTTGGGAGATCCCCACTGACTCCTAACAAAGAATTCCTTAGGCTCTGAGGTCTCCTTAGCCTCATATCTGAAGTCCTACATGGTCAGACTCCAACCTCCCTTTCTAACTTCATTTCATAATACTCTCCTACATGCACTCCATTCTTGGAAGAGTGCATGCCCCTTGACCCAGCTTTACCACTGTTAGGTCTATATCCAAAGGAGATCAAAGACAGAGGAGAAGGTCCTTTATGTACAAAAATATTCCTATCGGTTCTTTTATTGTGGTGGTGAAAAAATGGAAAACTAAAGGGATGTGCATCTAGTGAAGAATAAGTTCATTGTGCTTTTAAATGAGAAATGTGCCATTTTAATAGGTTTTCTTTTTTATGTGTTTTATTGATGAATTTTGTTTCTACGTTGTAAATATTTACATATTACTCCCTATTTTGTGAGAAGTTGTGTAACAAGGTAAAACAATTGAACAAATTTAACAATTTAGTAATCTCATCTGAAAGTGCATGTAACATTTTATAGCTGTAGCAGCACCTACCCTTATAAAAATTAAATCTGTTTTTTTTCTTTTCCTTCTATACCCCCACTCCATTGGAGGAAAAAAATTCCTTGTAGCAAATATATATATAATGAAGCAAAACATATTATTGCTCGTGTACAAGTATATTTATATCTATGCACATAAAATACAAATATGTGTATATATAAATGAAAACGAGTGTATATGTATACATAAACACATTACATACATACATATACATACACACATACATATATATTCTATACCTAAATCAGCCTCTGTCGAGAGATGGGTAGCATGCTTTATCAATCAGGCCACAGGTTCCCACCCTTGTTAGATCCTTTGGGATCATGGATGGTCCTTGTATTGATCATAGGTCTTATGGCTCTCAAAGTTGCTTGCATATACAGCTGTTATTACATAAATTGTTCTCCTGGTATTGTTCATTTCATTTTCATAAGTTTATAAAAATAATCAAAATGGTTCCTTTTATATTATTAATAACAAATTAGTATTACTCATAATTACTTATAACTATTAACTATAATTGATTTTATAGTGTGATTTGGTCTTTTGGTTTTTCTTTTCTCAGTTCTGCAGAATCTTTCCACGGATCTTGGAAATTATCTATTCCCTCATGTCTTAGAGAACTATTGTTCATTACGGTATTGCATCAAATTCACACAGTACAGCTTATTCAGAGATTCTGCAATTGATGGGAATTCCTTTAGTTTCCATTTTTTTTTTTTTTGCCACCACAAAAAACAGCTAGTATAAATAGTTTTGTACATGAAGGACCTTCTTTTCTCTCTTTGACCTTTGGCTGTAGGCCTATCAGTGGGTCAGCTGGGTCAAAAGATCTGCACTGTTCATTCAGTAATTATTTTTATGTGGAATTCCAATTTGCTTTCTAGAACGGCTATAACCATTCACTGGCCTGCCAACAGTGCATCAATGTGCCTATTTCCTCTCGACCATTTATCATTTTCCCTTTTTGTCGTCTTTGCCAACATAATAGGTATGAGGTGGGAATTTAGAATTGCTTTACTTTGCATTTTTTTAATTAGTAGTTATTTCTATAGATTTTCAAGGACTGATAGATATTATGACTTGCCTCTGGGCCATGACATAGATATTCCTATCAAGCATCAATCACTAGTTTCTTGTTTTCCAAATAAAATGTTTCATTCAGAGGAAGTGTGCCTTAATGTTTCTCATTTAAAAACCATTTACTTCACAAGAAACTCCCAACTCTGAAACATGTATGTCAATTGTTTTGATTTAAAAAACATCATTTTGGAGGCGGCTAGATGGTGCAATGAGTCCTGGAGTCAGGAGGACCTGAGTTCAACTTTGGCTTAAGGCACTTAACACTTACAAGCCCTGTGACCTTGGGCAAGTCACTTAACCCCAATTGCTCTGCCTTCCCCCCTCCAAAAACCAATAAAATAAAATAAAATAACATCATTTTGCCAATATGAGGATTCCAAACATTTTTGAGGGGAGTAAATATCCCTTTCCACTGATTCTTTGGGAAATAACCAACTTTCCCAGGGTGGACAATGTTGGGAGAAATTAAAAACAAAAACAATCCACCCACCGCTGATATTTTTAGCACAAGTTCAAAGTCAGCAGTTGGTCCTTTTGACCAACCATTAACACTTGCCATAAGAGACAAACTATTATTCCAGATTTCGGCAGAGCTACCTTGAGACCATCTGCAGTTTTCAGAGGATGATAGATGTAGAGCTGGACAGGACTCCAGAGGTCATCTAGTCCAATCTCGTCACTTAATAAGTGAGGAAACTAAGACCCAAAGAGATTAAATGACTTCTCAATGTCATGTATTCTGCAGGCCAACCTTTAAAAGACCATGAGCAGGTTAAGTTGATTAAGAGGGCTGAGAGGAGCACACACAAAGTTCTCTCCTTGGCCTCAGTTAATGATGATTCCTCACATCTGTGCAAACTTTAAAGTTTAAAAAATATTTTGGTCACAACAATTTTGTAGAAAGGTTGTGCGAGATTTCACATATGAGGAAGCTGAGGCCTAGAGATAGGAAGTGCCTTGTTAACACTCCTTTTATTTCAAATACAATTCTCTTTAAGGCAGCTAAGTGGTGCAGTGGACTCAGGAGGACCTGATTTCAAATTCAGACTCGGACTCTCACTAGCTGTGTGACCTTGGGCAAGTCACTTCACCCTGTCTGCCTCTGTTCCTTATCTGTAAAATGAACTGGAGAAGGAAATGGCAAGTCACTGTGGGATCTTTGCCAAGAAAACACCAAGTGGAGTCATGGAGAATTAGACACAACTGAAATGACACAACAATGATCTTCATTCCCTAGCACCATGTTTCCACTTAAACTAAAAGGACTTAAGAAAACAACAGAAACTACTACTTTGGGTGCATCTGTGGGTACACTGTAGCTGCTGTTCAAATAAGTTGATAAAGAGATGCTTGATTTAGAGTGCAGAATGAAACATAAATATATGTATATGTGTGTACATATACACAGACATATACAAAATATACACGTGTGTATGCGTAAACACAAAACCATATGTTTTATATGACCAATGAAGGGATTTTTGCGTATTTGTTATGAGGAATTTCTTTTTCTTTTTTCTGTTTTTTTTTTTTCAGAGAAATGGGGGTAGGAGAGAGAAAATAGATTTCTGTTCATTTTTTTAAAGGTAAAATTACTGGTGGAGGGTTCTACTAGGGGGTGGGAATGGAAGGGAATAATCATTTATATAACACCAACTATATGCCAGGCACAGTATTTGCAATGTTATTTTATTTAATCCTCACAACTACCCTATAAAGTAGGTACTGTTATTTTATTTTATTTTTTGTTTTCTTTTCAGAGGGCAACTGGGGCTAAGTGACTTGCCCAAGGTCACATGGCTAGTTTTTGTGTTAAGTGTCTGAGGCCGGATTTGAACTCAGGTCCTCCTGACTCCGGGGCTGGTGCTCTATCTACTGTGCCATTTATCTTCCTCAAGATGTGGAAATATTGCTTGTGCTTTCAAATAAGGCCACTCACTGTATTATTAGTTCTATTTAATTGTTTTGCTTTGTTATAGGAGCCCACCCTCAGAGTAGGAGTACATGTAATATGTAAATGTTTGTAAGGTCAATGCAAAACACATAGACAAAACTTGGAAGGAAAAAAAAACAACTAATAAACTGTGTTTAATAAAGAATAAACCATTGGGCTACCCGAGGAAAAACGATGTTTCACTAAGGATAATGGGTACTACAATTTCATGATAACCCAGCTAAGATTTTTTTAAATGGATGGCTAAAATTGCTGGCACTCTTGTTTTCATCATTTCTCATCATTTTCTTATTTCCATTAATGGCATCACCATTTTCCCAGTCATTCAGGCTTGAAACTATAATGTAATATTTTACTGCTCCCTCTCCATCACTCTATATATACTATCAGAGGCCAAACTATGGTTTTCTCACTTTCTTCTCTTCACAATATCACCACTCGGGGTAGCTAGCTGGTGCAGTAAATAGAGCACCGGCCCTGATGTCAGGAGGACCTGAGTTCAAATCTGACCTTAGACACCTAACACAAAAACTAGCCATGTGACCTTGGGCAAGTCACTTAACCGCAATTGCCCTCCAAAAAGCAAAAAAACAAAACCACAATATCACCACCTAAGTTCAGGAACCTAGTAGTTCTCAGTTCAACTTAATTCAACAAATAGTAGGCAAATGATGTATGTGTATACATGTATACATACCATATGTATATATACATACACCATATTTGTATACATACATGTATATACACATACATACACACCATATGTATATACATATCTATGTATACATATATTTGCACACATACATACATTTCACTGCATTAAGCACTGGAGATACAAAGAAAAAAATTAAATAGTCCTGAGGTGATAATCCCAGTGTTATACTCTGTTCTGATCAGATCACACCTGGATTATTATGTTCATTTCTAAGCACCACATTTTAAAAGGACATTAATACTTTAAAAATTAATGTTAAAATTGTTTTTACATGTAATTGGGAAAATAAAATATTATTCCCCCCCCAAAGGACATTAATAAGCTGGAAGATATCAAAGGAGGGAAACTGGGATGGTGAAAAGTCTTATGTCCATGATATATGAGAATCATGTAGGAACTGGGGATGATTTACTTCAAGAAGAGAAGGCTCAGGGGAAACAGGATAGCTGTCTTCAAATATTTGCAAAAATATATGGAAGAAGAATCAGACTATTTCATTTGGCTCTTCATGTGAGAACTAAGAGCAATGGTGAATATTGCAAAGAGGCAATTTTAGGCTTGATATGAGAAAAAGAAAACTTCCTTACAATTAGAATTATCCCAAAGTGAAATGGAATACCTCAGGAGAAAGTGGGTTACCCATCACTAGAGGTCTTCCACTACTACTTGTTGGGTATGTTGTCACTAAGATTCTTTTTTTGAGTACGAGGCAACCACTGAGGTCCCTCCCAATTCTGAAACTCTAATTATATAACATCCTGGAGGACAAACACCCTGTCATCCATCCTTGTACCACACTCATTGCCTAAAAAAGTGATCGGTATATAGTGGGAATTAAGTTGAATCACTACCACCACCAACATGGACAGTCGTATGAGTCTGTGTGTGAATTGCTAGTCCCTGGAAATACAAAGTGATAGAAGACATGATCTCTGCCCTTAATCTATTTAGGGAGGTGGGAAATACCATTATAAGATAGAATGGGCTACCTGCCAAAAGAGTAGGTAGGATGGACCATTTCTATATATGTTTAGAAATGGGAATGGTGTCTGACAGCTGTGGTAGTCAGAGAAGGCCTCCTGAAGGGAATAGGATTTCAGCTGACCCCTGAAGCAAAGGTGGAGGACAGCTAAATGGAAAGGAAGGTATGGAGAAAGATATCAGACAAAGGGTAACAGCTGTAGAAAAAGCAGAATGCTAGGAAATTCCTGTCTCAGTCAACAATCATCTATTTATTAAACACTTACAAAGCACCAAGCAAAACACTAGGAATAAAAAGGAAAGCAAAAAAAAAAAAATAGGACCTGCCCTCAAGGAAGTCACATTCTAATTGGGAAAACAAGATGCAAACAACTATGTACATAGATTCAGAGGTCCCTCCCAATTCTCAAATTCTGTGATTCTGTGAATGTATACAGCATATTTGGGATCACAGAGGTGGTGTTGGGGAGGAGAATAGGACAGGAAGCTGGGCCATTAGGCAAAGTCCAGGCTGTGGTGCAACACAAAGATTCTCCAGACTGCTAACTTATATTTTTACTCAATGAAATACAAAGCACTTCACCAAAGAACCTTTCTTCCAAGGTTATTTAAGTCTGCACAAAATAATTCAATTGAGATGTGTTTAATGAGGTGGAACCAAATATTAAGAAGGGCATTTTATAGGAGGAAATTCAGGTGAAATTAAGCTGAAGTGTGAAACTTCACTTTGGAAACTTTATTAACATGACATATTTGATCTAGCTTTCACAGTCCTACTAATTTAACTCAATTCAGGACTCCATATTCAAGGCAAAGGCAATTTTGGTCTAAGAAACCACTTTCCATTTGAATTAACTCTGGCAATCATATTTGGATAGATGTGGTTATCTGTATATTTGAAGTAAAAAAAGGCTTCTAACTAAATTATCTGAAAGTTGCCTAAAGTGACAGTGGAGTCAGGTTAAACTGGAATGAAATAGGGAGGAGGGAATTAAATTTAATCTGCCTCTTTTTAAGTGTTTGTCCTTTAAAGGAGTATTTCATCAACTGGAGTGACATTTATCTAACTAGGTGATAAGAAAACATATATCTGTATTTCCTAGGAAAATTATATATATATATATATATATTTTTTTTTTTTCAAAGATTTGGGATTAATGTGTGTATACACACATATTTTCATATAACACATAATGGATACTACTCTAAAAAGCAAAGCTTTCCAGAAACTAAAATGTAAAGTTAGTGTTTAGCTTTTCTCTTATTTTAATCTAGTTTTTAAAAAATTAAGAATGAGGGGCAAGGCAGCTAGGTGGCACAGTGAGTAGAGCGTCGGCCCCGGAGTCAGAAGTACCTGAGTTCAAATACAGCCTCAGATACTTAACACAACAACAACTAGCCATGTGACTTGAGTTACTACCCCAATGCCTCCAAAAAGCAAAAAAAAAGAATGAGGGGCACTAGGTGGCACAGTGATAGAGCGTGCCCGGAGTCAGAAGTACCTGAGTTCAAATACAGCCTCAGATACTTAACACTTACTAGCTGTGTGACCAAGTAAGCAAGTCACTTAACCCCAATTGCCCTGCCTTCTCCCTCCAAAAAAGCACACAAAAAAATTAAGAATGAAATAGAGTTGCCTTCCGCACTCTATCCAGTTCTTTCTCTTTGTAAAAGCAGAAAAAAAGAATCTGAAAACTCAAGTTTTACTTACGTGTGAGGGAGAGCAGTCTGGGAGGTGGAGGAGGAGGCGGAGGAGGTGGTAATGGAGGAGGCCGTCTACACTGACAGATCTCCTGGCAGCTATAGGTACCTTTTTCTGCAATGGTCTTAGAACATGACTTCTGGAGTTCACCGTGAGTGATCTGGAAACACAACCACACCCCAAGAGACTACATGAGATTCTGCTCAGCTCAATTCAAGGCTTCAGGTGGGGAAGCAAATAGAATGATCTCTCACTTTCACCTCAATGATCACATTGGATTTGGGTAAATAGGTGGGTGGGTGGGTAGGGACAGGACTGGATAAGAAGAAAGGATCTATGGGAAGATTAGGGGAGATGAAGAAAAGGTGGTGGGATTCAAAGGAGCCGTTTATTTCTATGTGCAAATGAGAAATGGAATTAAATCTATGAAGAGAAAAATGGGAAAACAAGTCCTTCTTGGTCTCCTCATTCCAGCTTTGGTGAAAGAGATAGCCATAATGAATTTATTTGATTGTTAGGTAAATGCCTGAGCTGTAAGATATCTCATAAATAATTTAATTAAACCCCTTTATTTTATAGGTAAAGGGACTAAAAGATCAAGTAAGTTACCCAAACTCACTTAGCTATTAAATGATAGCAAAGACTTGAACCCAGACCTCCTGACTCTCAATATAGCATCCTTCTTGGACAGTAATTTAACTAGAGACCTAGGTCATATAGCTTCTGTTGCCTGTCTGCCAACTATGTCCTTCTCCCATGGTGAGACTGAAACAATCTTTCCCCAGAAACTTTTCATGAAAGGGAGGGATGGGACAAGGAGATAATTGAAAATGGATAGTTTTGCAACTCATTCTCCAATTTCAGATATGAAAATAAAAAAGCTTTGTATTCATGATCTTCACAATGATACAGAGGAGGCTGAACTGAACCCTAACTTAATGTGAGCAGAGGCCAAAAGCCTCCTACATGTTCCCCTTTTACTTTTTAAAAGAACTATTGACTGCCTTTCAAACCCTGGAAGCCAATCTTGACTAGTGCTGATAATAGCACATTCAGTATCCAGTAGAGATGTTCTCAATTATTTTGCAAACAAGATTAACTCTCTGCATGCCTAAATGTAGCTTGGCCTCGACTCTAAAAATCATTTTCCCTTACTGTTGTTGAACCTCTTTCCAATTATTTCATAAGCTCCCTTCTCTCTGAGAGCTTGTATTCATAAAGCTGAAGAGTGCCAATGAGGTTGTTTGAAACCTACATCCTCTTAGTCTTTGACCTTTGACACCCCAGGGCTCCATCAAGTATGTTGGCAAATATGAAGGAATGTCATTTCCCCATATAATTAATCTCTATATCATTGAAAGGGTACTTTGTGAGAGAGTTGCAAGAGTAGCAATTTAAAAAAAAATTGACAAGACAATTAAAGGGAGTTAAATGTCTATGCAGGGACCATTTGGTTAAACAATAATTAATTAATATAAGGAAACTAGGGATAGGGATTGAGTTTAGGTAACAATATTATGAAATAGAAAGTAGGCTGTGATTCAGCTCTGAAACATAATACAGGAAGAAAAAAGTATACAACGCCTGGTTTTACATACAACCTACCATTTATATAGCTCCTACTATGTGGCAGGCACTTTCTAAAGTGCTTTACAAAAATTATCTCATTTGCTCCTCACAACTATTCTGGGAGGTAGGTGCTAAATGTTAAATAACAGTTTTTTTATTATTAATTAATTAATTAATCAGAATGACAATAATAAATTAAATAATTAAATAAAAACAAATATTTAAATAACAATTTTATTTAAAAAATGAATAGGTGCTAAACCTATTGTTTTGCAGTACAGGATCACAAAACTACTAAGTATCTGAGGCCACATTTTAACTCAGTTCTTCCTGACTCCAGGTCTAGCACTCCATCTACTTAGCTGCCACAAACCTGTTATCAAATCCCATCCCAAAGTAAAGGGAAACACCATGACCTTTTGGTAAGGAATGAGTAATTATAGTAATTTTTGGTTTAGTTGTCATTCACCGTGTTTGGCAATATGTCATATTCCATACTTCAATTGATGTTACTGTCATTTTTAGTCATCTCTTCATGACCCTCTTAAGGGTTTCCTTGGCAGAGATACTGGATTAGTTTGCCATTTCCTTCTCCAGCCCATTTTACAGATGAGGAAACTGAGGCAAAACAGGGTGAAGTGATGTGGCCAGGGTCACACAACTAGTAATTGTCCAAGGTCAGATTTGAACTCAGAAAGATGAGGCTTTCTGGTTCCAAGACAAGTACCCTATCCACTCTGCCACCTAGCTGCCCTATACATCTGGCATACATGTACTAGTTAATACTGAAGTTACCTTTCTTCTTCAAGAGCTGGGTCCAGTATTGGAAGGCCCAGCTTATTCACCTATAGGTAGTGTTACTTTCACTGAGTTGGGTAGTTCTTTCTAACTTGAATTTGGCCTAGGGTCACATTGTACCTGTTCTATTACCTTCTTTGATTCTATTTTGAAGTCTGAACACTAAAAGCCTACCTCATTCCTATCATTGTAAGAAAGGATTTATATTTGTGCTGCTCGTCCCCAAGGCAGAAAAGGGGTGTCAAAGGCAGGGAGTGAGATTCCAACTTGATAAAGACAAAAGTTTTAACAATTAGAATTGTAAAAAAAATAAAGAAGAAGAAGAAGAAGAAAGAAACAGCTTCAATAGGTAGTGAGGTCCCCATCACAAAAGTCTTTAAACAGAAGACAGACAACCACTTGGAGATGTGTTAATAGGGATTCCTGTTCAGGGTTATGTCAGACTAGATGATCTCTGATACTGCTTCCAAGTATGAGATTTTATGCTTCTAAAAACCAAGGTCTCCTAACTCCCAGCCTGGTGTTCATACCATTACACTTAATATGCTACCTGGTTTCTGGATTCAGGTACAGCCTTCAGCTTTATGTGGTGTGTGAAAACCTTGGGCTGTATGCTGGATAAAGGCATAAGGACTTGGGTTTTTGGAAGCCCTGTGTGAGCAAGACCTAGCATAATACCTTGGACATAAAAAGCACTTAATAAAAGGGAATTAAACAGAGCTATATTCATTCCTCTCACAGGCTCCTTATGCATTGCAAGTGTCTCAAGCACACAGTCACCAGTGTATAAAGGTTAAAGGCAACTGATTGAAACAAATCACATCGACAAGAACTTTAAGGAAGGAAATCACAAAGATGATGGATTCTGGCATCTCAAATAGGAGCAGGGCAGAAACACTGTAACTTGATGAGACATGCGCCTGTCATACCCAATAATTTACTGTGATGTCCTGCTCTCAGTTTGCAAAAGAAGAAGTGAATTGATCATTTTTGAGAGATCTGGAAAGACTCCTACATCATAAAAGCAGAAAGTATTGATGCTGGTAGAGAAGATATGAATAAATAGTTCTCAAAGGAATTGCAGGCTATTAACAACCATAAGAAAGACTGACCCAAATCACTAATAGGCAGAGAAATGCAAAATAAAATAACTCAGGTTTCAATTCACACCCAGAAAATTGGCAAAGATGACCAAAGATGGGAAGTATCAATAATAGAGAAGTTGTGGAAAACTGGGCATGCAAATGCACTGTTGGTGGAACTGTTAATTGGACTATTCTGAGACACTATTCTGAGACACTATTTGATATTATGCAAATAAATTGTCTAAAATGTCTCAGAGATTCCATTTAGAAAAGAAGGCCCCTTATACACCGAAATATTTATTGCAGCACTTTTTAAAGTAGTGAAAAAATTGGAAACAAAATAGATTTCCATTGATTGAAGAATGGCTAAACAAATTGTGGTATATGACTGTAATGGAATATTACAGGACTGTAAGAAGCAATAAATATGATGAAGAAGCATGGGAAAATGAATAGAAAGTGATATAAAGTGAACCAGAACCAGAAAAGCAATATACAGAATGACTGTTGTCGTTCAGTCATTTCAGTTATGTCGGACTCTTTGTGACCTCTTTTGGGGTTTTCTTGGCAAGGATATTGGATTGGTTTGCCATTTTTTTCTCATGATCATTTTACAGATGAGGAAACTGAGGCAAAAAGGGTTAAGTGACTTGCCCAGGGTCACACAGCTAGTAAGTGTCTGAGGTCAGATTTGAACTCTGGAAGATGAGTCTTCCTGGTTCCAGGTCCAGTGCTCTATCCACTGGGCCACCCAGTTGCCCCATAGGATAACTACAAAGATGCAAATGGAAAGAACAACATGCAAAAAAAAAAAAAAAACTGAACCGATGCTATAAGATTATAATTACCAAGGTTGGCCCCCAAAAAGGGAAATGAGAAAAGTATGTCCTTCTGCCTTTGCAAAGGTGGAGGTCTCTGGGTGTGGAACTTTGAATATACCATTGGATTTTTTTTTGCTGTATTGGTTAGTTTTACTTACCTCCCCCCGCCCCTTTTTATTCTTTGTTTTAAGGTTTTCTGGGAGGGAATAAGGGAGAAAAATATATTGGAAAATGTAGATGTTGTAAAAAAAAAACCAAAATATATCAATAGATTATTTTCAAACAATATAAAGAGCTCTGGGGTACAGAGACTTGACTCCCAGCTCCATTGTTTGTGGGCATGTTTTAACCTCTGTGGGTATTGGTTTTCTCAGTCAGATAAAATAGGCAGACTGGATCTTTAGGGCAGGCAGGTGACTCAATGGATGGAGTGTTGGGCTTCTAGCCAAGAAGACTTGAATTCAAATCCTACCTCCCACACTTAGTAGCTGTGTGACCCTGTTACTTACCCCCGTCTGCCTCAACTGTAAAGTGGGCATATTAATAGCATCTGTCTCACAGGGTTATTGTGAGGATCAAGTAAGATAATATTTTTAAAGCAAAAGTCACTTAATAAATGTTTGTTCTCTTCCCTTTCACTTTTTAACTATGTTGGATAACAACTAAAGTGAGAGAATGAGAAGGAATGGCCAAGAAACACCTTCAAAATTCAAATATCAACCAATTTTATATTTTAAAAATATCCATTAAGCTGAGTAATTGCTATTCAAGGATTTCT
This sequence comes from Gymnobelideus leadbeateri, assembly GCA_011680675.1. Classification (NCBI taxonomy): domain Eukaryota; kingdom Metazoa; phylum Chordata; class Mammalia; order Diprotodontia; family Petauridae; genus Gymnobelideus; species Gymnobelideus leadbeateri. The sequence goes on along the minus strand of WOXC01003519.1, from coordinate 1,903,272 downwards.
TTAATGCTCACTTTGAAGCAAAAATTGGGTATAATAGCAGGCTGGGGAATCTCTGCTTTTCTTTGTAAAGTCTATGAATTCATTCTTTGCAGCCTGCCCCACCCTTTCATATGCTTACCACTCAGGAAGAATTCTTCCTTCAGCAAACTGCTCATTAATGAGCAGAAAGATCTGGGCAGTTTTCCTTTTCTACTAGAGAATCTCCAGAGTGGAGAGATTTTTTTTTAATCACCACAAAAACACACGGTTCTGTACTATCCTATTTGTCCCAAGTTGACTTGCCTTCAGTTCCTTTACTTAAGGTTGAATCAATTCATTGCAAGACCTTTTCTTACTTGCCCGCCCCCTTCTCCTGCACTTTTGTCATTTGTAGATTCGTTTTTTTCCAGAAACTTTAGCCAAGTTTACACCAAATCAGCCTGCCTGGAAGATGGTGTCTCTGCATAATCCAATTTAATTAAAATTGATTTTTATTTTGTTATGGTACCTGAAACTCTTGCAGAGATGTACTTGTATAACTTATTGCTTGCTGGCCTAAAGAATATCCACTAACAGATCCAATTGCTTTCAAGTAATTATCTTTTTTGTTAAAAACAAAAAAAAAATGAAAAGGCATGTACTTTGTCAGTCCTACCAGTACTGAAACCAAATTCTAGACCTATGGGAGCTGACAGTCTCACCATTTTTGCTCTGCCTATTATGGAGGGGTGTGGGGGGGGGAGAGAGGGAGAGAGAGGGAGAGAGGGAGAGGGAGAGGGAGAGAGAGGGAGAGGGAGAGAGGGGGGGGGGGGGGGAGAGAGAGAGGGAGAGAGAGAGAGGGAGAGAGAGAGAGAGAGAGAGAGAGAGAGAGAGAGAGAGAGAGAGAGAGAGAGAGAGAGAGAGAGAGAAGCCTTCCAGGGAGCAGGAGACAAACTGTAAACAAAGGAGAATTAACCTTTTAGTTCCAGCAGAAGCTTACAGAAGAAGAAAGACATTAGGCATCTAAAGTGTATAAAGTGACAAAAGCCCACAGACTGAACAGTAATGGCTCAGTGAGAACATCAGAGCTTGGGGAAAAAAGAACCTTAGGAACCACAGAATGTCAGAATACAGACACATTAGAATGTTAGACTTAGAAGGTTAGATGTGGTTGGTCATAACCTGAGACTGTTAGAACTGGAATGGATTTCAGAGTTTGGTTTAACCTCTTTATGGATTTGGAAACTGAGGTTAATTAGCAGCATGGATCACTAATCTAGGTCCCCTAGCTGGCACTCCAGGACTCTTTCCACTACACCAGATGGCTCCCTAACCATTAACTTATTTCACAGGTGTGTCAACTCTAAAATGAAAAACAGCTGGGTTTTTCCTCCCAATCTTTTCCATGGGGTCAGGATAGGGGAAAAGGAGGATCAAGACTGGGGAGTTGTCCTCTTATCAATGCCTCTCTCATTTCCTAGCAGACATATTTTGGCAGCAAAACAATCCCTGGTTACACCAAATTGCCACCAAGGTCACATCACACCATGTTACCATAGAGCTGGAGTAGACAACGCTGATTCAGCTTTTACATTTAGCTAGTTCTCAGATTGGAATCACATGATACTGAAAGTCTACTCTTCGACAAAATCCAATTAGGAGAGTTTCCCCAAAGCCTGTTCCTTTAAATGCTCATATACTGTAAACATCTTAGCCTGCTCCCTGAACCTTTGCTCAGAGAGCATATTTCTGCACACAGGCCAGATTTAATAGTGTGTGGGTGCATGGGGGGAGGGAGGAGGAAAGGAGGGCTAAATCGTCCAAGAGGCAATTTCTTAGTTAGGAAGAGACACATTTTTAAGAACAAAATTTTGTGCAATGATTTCTGAACACCAGTTTTTAAAAAGTGATTTGCCTAAATTGCAGGGACATATAAGTTCATACTCAAGAATGCAGGAATCTGAAGAGCTAAAGGTGCACACAATGGATGTAAACATAGTTTATCAATCTATAACTTCCATAGTTCACCACAGTATATAATGGGAAAGACCCTTAATTTTTTCCCTTGATGTTAGATAAAATGTAAAACGTGGTAATTTTGTTTCACCAGAACACATTAAAAAAAAAGTTTTGTGAAACCCAGTAAGTCTCAACTTTTAGCCTTAATGGAACAAACATTATTATCAGAATATTTACAAAGGTTTTCTGTTTCGTAGCCCTGCTCTTTAGCTATCTACAGCTGAGCCAGGAAAGGACTGGGTACACAGATAGTGTGGGTGACAGAAACCCAACTCCGGAGCCCCAAGCATTGTTGGAAAAACCTGACTTTTCTTTACAACAATATGCTTTAAAGCCACTCAGTGAAGCAAAGATGTCGGTGGTCTTGTTATTTTCATCTTCGTGGCTTCTCTTTCTTTTTAGGATTAAGGGAGTCTAGCATTGTTTCTGATTCTAAAGTCGACCCCAGTTTTGTCTCCCCACCCCGTTCAACTAGGAGAGCTTGAAAAATAGCCTCTCTCCAAAAGCTGGGAGAGAAGGCTTAGCCCGTGGGGATCGTGGGACCTCGCGGGATCCCCAGATCAGCCTTCTTAGAAGCCCCTGCTCCACCAAGCACCCCCCCCCCCCGCCCCAGCCCAGGCCACTTCACAGATGTAGAGAGAAGAATGGGATCTTCCACCCTCCTCCCCTCGCTCCCTCCGTCCGTCCCTCCCCGTGAGCTCACCTGAATGAAACCCCAGAGCGGGTGCAGCGCACAGTGCAGCAGCAGCGAGGGCCAGCAGCAGCGAGGGCGAAGCATCCAGTCCCAGATCATCATCCCTGCTCGGGCCGCCCAGAGCCCAACTGCCAGAAGGAAAGAGGGCCAGGCGGAGGGGTCAGGAGGGAGCTTGGGGACACACGCTCGCGAGGCGCTCTCTAGCGCTCACGCACGCACACACACTTACACGCGCACCCTGCTCCCGACACGCTCAAACCACCCACCTGGTATGCACACTCACATTACGCATACACACTCAGTGCAAAACACCCAGGGGACAAGGCACACGAGACACACCTACTCTCAACACACGCGCACACACACAGCTACATACGCGCGCGCACACACACACACACACGCACGCAAACACGGTCCCCTATCACCCCGAGAAATTGGTACCCCAGTGTTTCCCTTCTCCATCCTCCGCCCCACAAAGTCCTCCAGCCCAGCGGCTCCAACAGGAGCTCGGAGGCGGGGAAGGAAGGGGTGTCCCCACCTTCCCATTCCCCCTCCTTCCCAAGGAACGGGACAGAGCTCGGTGCCCCTTCTTGGCGCCTACCCCTCACTCTCCCGCCCGTTCCCCCACACCCTGCTCACCCTGGGGGTGGCCGCGTGTCCCCGGGAGGCGGCGGCGATTTTGGCGACAGCTGGGGCTGCAGGAAGGGCTTTACATGCTGGGGAGGCGCGCGGGGCGCAGGTGCAAAAGTTTGCGGCTGCAAGGAGCGCCGCGCTCTGCTTCGGCCTCCACTGGGTGCTGAGCCGGAGCCCTGGGGCACGGCCCCCTCTCATTGGGGGGCACCAGGAGCCGGCTGCGGCCCAGGGGGAGCAGGCTGTCCCTCCTTCAGTCCTGGTGCTTTGCGATGTCTCTAGCCCGAGCCTTCCTTCTGTAGGTGTTGGGAGTAGGAGAAAAAAGGGCACACACGCAAAAAAAAATATGAAAAAAAAAAAACGTCCAGAGAAATGCGACCGGCTTGGTCAAAAAGGCAAAGACTCAGAGAATGTTCCGCTTTTTCATCCCCAGGAAAAACTGGAATGTAGGTACGGGAAGTGCAAAGGGGAGGCGAAGAGGAGAAAAATAATAAAAAGTCACCTCAAAGATTCCCCAGAGAGGCAGTTCCTTCTCCCAAAACCCTACCCCGCTGGGCTCAGGCTGGCTCCGATTAGGGCTCCTCTGCCCCCGCGCGCGTGGTCCGAGCCGCCCTCCCTTTAAAGTCTCGGCGCAATGCCTTGCCTAGCGCTCGGGTCGCCAGAGGTGTCAGCGCCCGCAGCTGTCCGTCACACAAACCCCCCCAGGGACACTGCGAGCTCAGGAAAGAGAAATTGCTTTGGTGGCGAAGAGCCACGGGGCGGGTGCTGGGAGGACAAGGCTGGGGAAAAGGCACAGGCAAAGATGGGAGTGGGAGGAGGAGGGGAAAAAAAGGAGGAGGAGGAAGAGGAGAAAGAAGAAAAGGAGGAGGAGGAAAAATAATGAAATGAGAAAGAAATTAGAAGTGAATGGAGCCAGAAATTCTTCTCCTAGAATGCCTATGATCTTCGCTTTAGCTGCTGCAATGATTTTTCATCCTTTTCTACTGAGTCTATTGTGTATTGGACTCTTGCTCAGCGTCTAATTTTTATTCTTACTATTACTGTTGTCTAGAGGGCTTGCACGGTGATGACACAATCCCCGGGGGTTTCTTGTTCTTCCTTTAGAAAAGCATTGTCAGGAGGGTGGAACCTGATTTGTGCCATCTATTTTCCCCCAACAGTGTTCCCAATTGCTCTTCCCTCTCTGGTGGAATAATGAAAAAGTCACTAGATTGGTTATCTTCCACTTAGTAAACTCGAAGCCCCAAAGGGAGTCCCTCTACTTCCCCCGACACCTCAGTTTCCTCATTTGTAAAACGATACCCTGAGGTCACTTCCAAATCTAAAAACCCCACCATCCTGCTCGACCTCCCCTCCCCAGTCCTGTTGGCTAACTGTGTATGGGCAAGATTTAGGTTTCTGTGCCTTTCCTGGTCTCCTAGACATCTAGTGGCCGGGTTGGCCTTCAGGTGGCTGAGGGATTAATTCTCATAGAATCTCAGTGAAGTCGGGGACCAGAGAAGTCACACCCAACAAGTGGTCATCTAGCTATGCCTTGAAGACTTCCAGAGAAAGAAACTCACTATCTTGGGAAGCCATTCCTTTTTCTGAAGAGAGATGGAGCCAGAGATTGGGGAGGAGAGGGAGTGGTCTAGAAGATGGCATTAGGAACACGATACCCAATTCAATACCCTATTTCTTCTACTTTTTTTCATTTTTAGAATTGAGTTTTCACTTTAAACATCTTTACCATGATATCTCTTCATAGAGATCCAAAATGATATCCTCACCAAGTTCAACCAACATTTATTAAGTTCTTATCCTGTGAAAAGTGCTGTGCCTACAAACCTGTACTGTGACATGAGTTATATTTTACTATTTAATAGAGGAAATAAGACCCATTCCCCAACCTTTTTTAAAATTTTTGCCAGACATTGGATATGATTGATGTAGGGAGCTCTGTATGAGGGAAGGGAATTCCCCTACCAATATAGGTAAACCTCTTCAACTTAGTTGTAGAGAATTATTAGAGTTGTTGAGTGGTTTGGTGACTTGCCCAGTGTGGCTGTAGATTTAGGATTTGGATATAGGTCTTTCTGACTTTGAGACCAACTCCCTGTCCACAACACCCAACAACAAGCTCCTCATATGTTCTGGGTATATGTATATCCAAGGTTAGGAACCCCTGATTTAGAGGAAAGTCCCCAGAGTATTGTCCCTATGGAAAACTTTTAGAGAATATGACAGGTATTATAAATGCTAAACAGTGGTAGATGGTTTGTCATCTGCACTGCTGAAGGGAGTACTCACGTGGATAAGATCCTACAAGTATATGAGAAGACCAAGAACTCAGTCTATCCCCATAATTTACACCTATATTGTATTCCTCTATATCTGTTGGGCACAAACTCCCAAAATGTCAAAGATTACAAAATTGGAAGGAACCTGAAAGGTTATCTAATTCTTCTTTCCATAAAAGGAATAAACCTACATTACAACATTGCCAACAGATAACTCAGCCTCTGCCTGAACACCCCCACTGAGGTTAGGACTTCACCGTCTATGAAGGCAGCCTTTGTCATTGCTGGACAGTCTAATAGTTAGGAAGTTTTTACTTACATTGAGCCAAAAACTATACCCCTAAGGTCCAGAATCAGCCCTAGTTTTGCCTTCTGGTACCAAGCAGAACAAATCTAATACTTTTCCCACATGATAGCTTCGAGATATTTAGAAGACAGCTTTCACTTCCTGTCTAAGTCTCCTCCTCACCAGGCTAAACATACCCACTTCCTTCAACCAATTATATGACATAGTTGGCAGTAGGGGAGTAACTAGGGCAGGGTAATCAAGGCTTTTGCCTCAGGCATCCATATGGTGGAACACTTTTTCCTCACAGCAGTCTAGAGACCTCTGTCCTCATGCTCAACAATCATCCACCACTCTGTGTCTTCATATTTACTTTCTCTTGGCACATTTGTAGCCACAGTCTGACTGTCTCTCTGGGGGCCTGCCTATGCCCTCCCTCCTCCTCAAATGTATTTGTCCCAGATGCCAGGATTCCTAGTTATTGCTCTGATTTCCAATCCTTTTCCCCATCCTATTTTCCCTCTTTTGTATTTGCTTGAGTTTGTCAACATCTTTCCTAAATTACAGTGCCTAAGACAGAACCACTTATAAATCCACAAGTCTCTTCTTCAAGAATTACAAAAAAGAGTCTAGTAATATAAGGATCTAAGCCTTATATATAAAAAAAAGTTCTCCTTTCTCAGTTGCAGCAAAATCAATGAGGCAAAATCATATACAAATCATTTGTCTTTATATCTAAAAAGCTCATTAAAGGGTCAATGAGAGTAAATATTTTATTCCAATAAAATACAAAATATGTAATAAGTACCTATGGTATCTTCTTCCTTTGGCAAAGGTGCATCTTTTTAACACCAATATTTATCCAATGATGCCACATAACTACCATATAAACTACCATTAAAGTTTCTCAAAAGGCAATGGAGAGATACATGGTGAGCATCACCAGACTCTGTCATATTAAAGTAAAGAACTGTGAGCCAGAAGGGCATGAGATATTAAAGAGCTGTCTTACCATTAAAGGAGGTGGGCCAACCAGTCAGTCATATGGTGAAATAATAGGACAATAAATGGGCAACCAGTGGGCTCCGTTGTTATACATATGACAAAATAATGCATTTAATAAGTGCCAGATACCGTCCTAGGTCTTGGAGATACAATTACAAAAAAGGAAACAACCCCTCCTCCTGAAAGAAGACGCAGCTACGAGTGTAATGGATAGAGCACTGCACCTGGAATTATGAAGAACTGAGTTCAAATTCAGCCTCAGACACCTATTAGAAGTATTACCCTGGATTAATCATTTAACCTCTGTTTCAATTTCCTCATCTGTAAAACAGTGATAATAACAACATCTATTTCCCAGGACTGCTGTGAGGATAAAATGAGTTAATATTTATAAAGTCCTTTGCAAACCATAAAGAGCTATATAAATGTTAGCTTTTATTAATAGAAAATAACAAGTACATATATAAATATGCATAGTATAAATGTAAAGTAAATAGATAGAAATATCAACAAAGTATTTAAATAAATACAAGGTGGTTTAGGAAGGAGGGCATTAGCAGTTGAAGGGATCAGGAAAGGTTTTACACAGAAAATTGAGCTTGAGCTGTGTCTTAAAGGAAGAGAGGGTCTCAAGGAAACAGAAATAAAAAAGGTCATAGATTCCAAGTACAGGGAATAGGAATGAAGAAAGGGGTTGGGGTGTTGTGTATGAGGAACAGCCAGTTTCACTGGATCACAGAAGGCAATTGGTGAGGTTATATCCAGTGAGGGTGGAAACTTAGACTGAGGCCAGGGTTTGAAAGCTTAACAGTAAAGTTTATATTTTATACAAGTGGCAGTAGGAAACTCCTGGAGTTGATTGAGTAGGGAAATTACATGGTTAGATCTACTCCTAGGAAAATTATTTTGGCAGCAGAGTATAGAACAGACTGGAGGGTTGAAAGATGAGAGAAACCGTGTGACCTTGGGCAAGTTACTTAACCCCAATTGCCCTCCAAAAAGCAAAAAAAAAAAGAAAAGAAAAAAAAGAAAGATGAGAGAGACCAGTTAGGAGGCTGTTGCAATAATTTGGGTGAGGGGTGATAAGGCCCTGAACTAGGGGGGCAGCTATATGAGTGGAAAGAAGGGGGTGGATATGAGAGAAATTGTGGAGGTAGAAATGGCAGGATAGGACAATTAAGTGGATATATGGAATGAAGGGGAATGAGAAGTCCAGGTACAAGGCTGAAATGATGAATCTGGGAGCCTGAAAAGAAAGTGGTGTTTTCAACAGAAACATAGAAGTTTGGGAAAAGGGAGGACTGGGGGTGGGCTAGGGGCAAGGCAATGAATTCAGTTTTAAATATTTCCAGGACATCCAGTTTGCAATGTCTAATGGGTAAGTAGTGGATTGAAGCTCAAGGAAGACGCTGGAGCTGAAATATAGATCTGTGAGTCACAAATAGGAGCAGATTAGATGAGACAGACAAAGATAAATAGAAACAAAGACAGAGATGATGAGACAGAGAGAGACAGAGAGAGAGACAGAGAGACAGAGACAGAGACAGAGAGAGACAGAGAGAGAAAGAGACAGAGAGAGAGACAGAGAGAGACAGAGACAGATGCACAGAGACAGGGAGAGATAGAGATAGGGAGAATAAGTAAAGAATAGAATGAGAGAAAGGAGAGAGAAAAGGAGAGGGAGAGACAGAATGAGAGAGAGTGAATGAGAGAGAGCATCAAAGAGACAGAAAAAGACAGAGAAAATAATAGGGAAGGAGAAGAGGGCCTAGGACAGAACCTTTGGGAAAATATAGTTACGGGGAATGATATAGATCAGGGGTGGGGAATCTGCAACATTAAGGTTGCAGTATAGGCCGAAGGTTCCCCAGCCCTGAATAGATCATAAGTCAACATAAAATGACTGAGGAGAGGTCACAAAGTTAGAAAGAGAATCAGAAGAGAGTTATACCATGAAAACCCAGAGAGGAGAGACTATTCAGGAGAAAAGAGTGGCCAACAGTCTCAAATGCAGCAGATAGTTGAAGAAGGATAAGGACTGAGAAAAGACCATCAGATTTGGCAATGAAGAGATCTCATTTTGATCAAATACTTTTGGAGTACAGATTGTATCATTATTTGTATTTGGATCCCAGGTGTAGCATAGTTCCTAATAGTAGGCACTTAATAAACGCAGCTTAGGGCTGCTAGGTGGCACAGTGAATAGAGCACTGGGCTTGGAGTCAGGAAGACTCACACCTTTGTAAGCTCAGAATCTGGCTTCAGACACTAGCCTGTTTGCCTCAGTTTCTTCATCTGGAAAATGAGCTGGAGAAGGAAATGACAAACTACTCCACTATCTTTGCCAAGAAAACCCCAAAATGGGGTCATGGAGAGTCAGACACTATTGAAATGACTGAACAACAAATAAATACTTGTTGATTGACTGAGTGATTGATCTAGAGCTGCTGGTTGCCAAACTTTTTTGGTTCCCAAATTCCTTGGTTTTCAGTAAACATTCACATCCCCACTATTCAATATGAAATTAAATAAATTCCAAAGCTTACCACACATATGTACATGAAAAATAAAATAAAATATTACTTTTTAATAAACGACTTTTTTTTTTTACTGATGTAACTACTTTTGGAATATTTTAATAGAATAATATAGTTATTTAGCAAAATTGCCCCCTTAACAAGCTCCTCGTATGTTCTGGGTATATGTATATCTGAAGGTTAGGAACCCCTGATTTAGAGGAAAATCCCCAGAATACTGGGGTGGACCCCCTATGGAAAACTTTTAGAGAATAGGACAAGTATTACAAATGACAAAATGTGGTAGATGGTCATCTGCACTGCTGAAGGGAGTACCCACACGGATAAAATCCTACAAGTATATGAGCAGACCAAGAACTCAGTATATCCCCATAAGCAATTGATTAATTGAATCTACAGAAAACACAATTTTATTTAATATTTTAAATAATATAATAATAATAATTTTTAGTAAAAATTGTTGAATTATTCAATTCAACAAACATTTTAGTGGCTACAATATGCAAAACCCTGTGCTAAGGGCTGGCCTTAATTAAACACATAATTTAGTCATTGTTGTTGTTTAGTCATTTTTCAATCATGTCAGACTTTTAACGACTCCATTTGAGGTTTTCTTGGCAAAGTACTGGAGTGGTTTGCCATTTTTTTTTTCAGCTCATTTTACAGATGAGGAATCTGAGGCAAAAATCTGAGGGTTAAATGACTTGTCCAGAGTCACACAGCTAGCAAGTATTTGAGGTCGAATTTGAACTCAGGTCTTCTATACTCCAGGCTGGGCACTCTAGCCACTGCATCACTTAGCTGCCCTAGTTTAATCATTATTAATGGAGAATTCAGATTCATAGAATGGTGAAATGTAGTCAAAAGAATACTGGACCTGGAGCAAGAAGACAGGTTTAGTCACATAATCCCAGGTTCATCAAATACTCTCCTTGAGTTTCATTTTGCTCTTCTGTAATTGGAGACAATTATATCTATAATATTCCTACCTCACAGGCTTGTAATGATGTACATGTGACCTATTTTAGCTCAGTATTTTTGGTCTGAACTCTCCAGGTCAAGCATTGTTTCATGAAACAGTTGCACAGGAAAGAGTCTGAGAAACAATATTTTTCCATATGCCTCTTGTTGTCCATCATTTGCACATTACAAGGACACTTCATCCATGTAATTCTTGGAGGTTTCTTCATATGCCTTATCACCACCACCCCGCCCCCTACACACACACACACACACACACACACACACACACACACACACACACACACATGATTTCATGCTCATTGAGAGCACAGACAATGGAGAGTTTATTTTAATACATCTTCCCAATGTCTAGTGCACAATTAAATACTTAATAAGTGTTCTTTACAGGTTTCATGTACATCAAAGGCTGTAGCTATAGACACACAAATCTAGTGGAGGAATATAATCCTTATTATCAGAATAAATCAGACTAGGAAAAAAAACAGATAATTTATACAAAATTTCTGGGCTATGGTTTTAATTATCTAGATAATTATCTCATTTTACCACTTCACTGCTGTAGACATAATGAAACTATAGAATTTCAAGATTCTAGGAATGATATATGAACTATACTTTTTCCAACGATACAAAGAAAGGAAATTAAGTGCTTCCTGCTAGTAAAGTAATTAATAATAGTAATTGTAATAATAATAAAATGTATCTTACTAAGCATGAAACCATTTAGGACATTTTTTAATCAACAAGAGAAATCTTCCTATTCAAGACAATTTTTTAAAATTAAACATCCAAATTGACTATGTACACAGTTTGTGTTGGACAGTTGCCAGCTCTCCATTTAGAGTCACAGAATATTAAGTGCTTAGGAAAGATCTTAGAATATATAATTTAAAGCTGGAAGAGGCAATATAACAGAGTATGTTAATGTTAAAAGAGACCCTATAAAATAAAATGTTAGGACATAGAATAATTAGAGATAAGAACTTCCAGCAAATTGGTAGAGTGAGAGATTATAAGACACCTCAGCTCTACAACTTCTTCTACAAAAACAACAAGAAAAAACTTAGAAGAGAAAGATTGGAACAGAGAAAGAAAGGCAAAGATGGAGGCACAAAAAGACCAACTGATAAGAGACACAATTTTTAAACCTCAAAAAGAAAATACCTTGGAGAAAAAGAAATGAGCAAATACATGAATGAACAATTTCCCCTCTAAAAAGTTCATCACAATGAATATATATTCCAGATTAAAAGAAACCAAAAAGAAGACAATAGAAAGGGGAAAACCATTCAACACTAACATCAACAATGCCCCACAAAACCAACCTAAAACTAGAAGTCATAGAGCATAGATGACAAATATACTGAAGAAAATAAAACAGAAGCTATCAGTAAAGAAAGAACATGCCAAGATGGTAACAACTCAACAACTTTGGAATATCTGTGGAAAAATAAATAGAATTATTCTACAAGAATACCAAAAGAAAGGTGGAACCAGCAGAATAAGCAGCAAAAGCAAACTAAAAAAGCAAGCCAACTGGAAAAATCCTTGATAACTTTATAAATAAAAGTGATAGAAGGAGATGATGAAACTCAGGGGAAAAAAGCCTAAAAGGTATTGGCTTCTTAGAAAAATATGAAGAGAGTCTGGTCACTTATCAAATTTCAGGAAAACCATAGGAAAATGTCCTATTATTATTGAAATCAAGGGACACATTGCAGATTCACAGAATACATAGTACATCAGTAGATATGTCAATCTCTCCCAAACACACTGATATCAGAGGGTACAATAGATTATTTTTACCAATAACCACAGAGAAAGGCATTTCATAGCAAAGAACACCAATCCAAATTGTTCAAGATTTTTCATCCAGTAAAAGAGTGACTTATAGACATATATATGTATATGTACACACACACATATAGATATATATCAAGAATCAAGGTAAACTGGGCCAAAATCTCAGATAAACCACATACTTTTAAGGACAAAAGTGATAATTTAGGATAACAAAGGAACTTGGGGAATCCATAGAAATGAGATCAAGCCTAGAATTGCCTTTTAAATATAAATCCACTATTATTTGCCTCCAAAATGACTACTCAATGATTGAATGTAAATTCTGTCAAATGATAAGCTAAAGTATTTACTTTTAAGTAACAACTATGTTAATGTAAATACCTTGGGGGAACAACAAAACAACTGAAAGAACAGTTAAATTAGTAATTATACTAGTATGAGCACCAAGGAGGGAATCAAAGTAACAATAATGTTGAATTGCTTAATAACTGTCAGATCCACTGGTCAATAAGAGTATCATTTGCATATAGAAATATAGTACATTCTTCTTTGCCAGTGTTTATTCTTTATTTTTCTTCCCTTATTGCCATATCTAGTTTTTCTAGAACGCTATTTAAAAGTAATCCTGAGTAGAAACATTTATTTTGGCCCTGTTGTTAATGGGAAAGTTTCTAACATCTCTCATTTACATATAGTGCTAGTCCTTTTGTTGAATGCTTTAAAATCATTTTAAGAAGAAAATGTTTCCTTTTCTATTTTTCATTTTTTAAAAATGGTGATTTTTGTCATTTATATATTTTATTTTGTTAATATTTTTTTAATTTTCATGTTATTAAAACTTTCCTATGCTCCTAGTTTAATTGTACTTAGTAGCAATATATTTAAAATATATTGTAGCATTTTATTATAATTTTATAATGATTTGGACATATTTTCTCTAAAAAGTGTCTAGTTCAGTGCCATCTTTCTCTATTTTAAAAATACTTTATGTAGTAAAGGAGTTATTTGTTCTTTAAATGTTTGCTATAATTTTCTTGATAATTCACTTGATCTTGATGGCTTTTTTTCATGACATTGCTTTCTCCTTGGATTATATAGGTCATCTATTTCCTTCTCTGTGAACATAAGTACTTTATAATTTATTCACTAATGAATACTTGATTTATAATTGGTTAATATAAATAATTAACTATTAATTAAGGTTATAAATTAATTTATTTATCAGTTTTGTTGATGTAGAACTGTGTGTAATAATCTTATAGAAATTGATCTTGGAAGATTAGAGAGCCAGCCTAGAACTCAGGAAGACCTGGGTTCAAGTCCCACTTGTGCCTCATAGTAGCTCAGTGCCTCCAGCAACTTTCTAAGAGGAGCAAATTGGAGAGAAAGTGTTCATTTGAAGAAATATATGTCTCAAAGCTTCCTAAACCTATGAAGTCACAGGTCCAATCAAAACAGAAAAAACAGAAAGATGGATTTTTGTTTCAGGGAGAAGCTTGGGGTCCAAAGAACTTTGTAATTCCCCAAAGGCCATCCACTGTGCTCTCCTCCTATTTAATTTATATTCATTATTCACTTGTAGTGTTTCTTCTAGATAGATATGTAAGTATATATGTACATATGTATGTATGTAATATGTCTGTTTACGTTGTATATATGTAAATACACATTCATTTCTATATCTATCTCCATCTATTTCTATGTGTATTTCTATGTATGTATGTATTCTAAGAGTAGAAAGACTTATTTTTGACCCTGTTTTTAATGGGAAAATTGTAAATATATCTTCATTACATATAGTGTTGATCCTTGAATTCAATACTTTAAAATTATTTTAAGAAAAAATACTTTCTTTGCTATCCTTTTCACTGTTTTTAAGTGGTGGTTTTTATTTACATTTTATTTTGATAATAAATTTATTAATTTTCATAATGTTGAAGATACAGATAGATATAAATATGGAAATAGATGAATTTATTTATGCATATATATGTACACACATATAAATGCAACTACTTCTCTCCATATATCTATAGATAGATATAAAAAAATATATAAATACTGATAGATGAGTTCTAAAGTTTGTTAATCCGATTGCATGCCATAGTTTAGAAAATAAGCATTCTTCATTTTTTTTCCTGTCTGGATAGTTTGGACAAAGTCTTTGGAATTTATATGGCCTTCTTTAGGAGCCTCTATTACAGTTTGGGACCTGATACAATCAACACAATGTGATTTGCAAACACAGTACAGAGAACCTCCTCATTTATGGGGAATCTTTCTACCATATCTCTGAGACAAATCTCTTCTATGATATTGGTGTAAGACATTTGGCAAGCATTTATATCCCTATTTTAAGCTTTGCTTAATAATTGAATAAAATAAATTCTGCCTTTCTATCTTTCAAAGAATCTTCTATGATTTTGCCATAGACATCGGGGTTGCCTTGTTGGAGGTAAAACTTTATGGCAAATATTTTGCTCTGTTGAATCAAATATTCTTAGACAGTTGACAAACAGTAAGCAGAGTATGATTTTGTATTCTCTAGGCAGAGGTGGGGAAACTCTGGCCTTGAGGCCACATGTGGCCTTGAGGCTGCAGATTCCCTACCCCTGTGCTAGGCCTTAGGGTCAATTGCCAATAGTAAAACAGCATAGATGCAGTTGATAATTAGTTTATTTAGAAAACTCAAGAGATTCAACAATAACAAAATTAATCAAAATAATAAATAAGAAAAACAAATTCATTAAATCATTAGTATTCATATATGTTATTAACAAGAACAAGGAAAATAGATAAAGAAATAGTATTTTAATTCGTACCAAATCTTATTAAATATTTGGGCATTAGCTTACTAAGACACATAGAACCACTTTTTAGAAAAATAGAGGAGTAATGAAGCAATTGGAGAAGTAATTGGAGTCAGTGCAGATAGGCCTAGCCAAGAGAGTAACATGTACTATACAAAATTACTCTACAAATTAAATTAAATATCAACTAAAATTCAAATAGAATATTTCATAGACTGCAGGAAGGAGGAAGAAGCATTTATATGGAAGAACTAGGATAGGAGCTGGACCTCTAATTTCATTAGTATATACCACAGGTGGGGAACCTGTGGCTTTCAGGCCACATGTGGCCTTCTATGTCCTTAAGTGTGGCCTATTGACTGAATCCATTCTGTAAAGTTCTGTAAAAAAAAAATGCGTGTTTTCAAAGCATTTTCTCTGCAACTTCTACTCAGATTGTGTAGAAAAGAGAAGTTAAGTGAATTGATCAATCAGCATGTTTCAGGTGTTAGACTCACACCCATACCTTCCTGGCATAAAAGCTGACTCTCTAGCCACTACACCAAGCTGCCTGTCAAAAGCGGTAAAGTTAATTAAGAGTAAATTTAAAAAAAAATAGAGGGAATTTGTACTTTTAGATCTAAAGTTATACTACAAAGCAATAATTATTATAACTCTCATCCTGGACAAAAACATTAGAAAAAATAGGAA
Source organism: Gymnobelideus leadbeateri (assembly GCA_011680675.1). NCBI lineage: Eukaryota > Metazoa > Chordata > Mammalia > Diprotodontia > Petauridae > Gymnobelideus > Gymnobelideus leadbeateri. The sequence goes on along the minus strand of WOXC01003519.1, from coordinate 1,887,577 downwards.
AATGGAGCAGATTATCAAACAGTGGTATAGAACCAAATATCTCAGACTGGTAGTTAACAAATCCAAAATCACAAAACATTGGGAAAAAATTCACTTTCAGAGAGATGGTGGAGAAAGTTCATATCATATATCATATCATATTATATAAGATATATTATATCTTATACTGTTCTTTGTTCTTATTTCAATGGGGTAGCTAGGTGGCATAGGGGATAGAGTGCTAAGTCTGATGTCAAGAAGATTCATCTTCTTGAGTTCAAATTTGATCTCAGACATGCTAGTTTTGTGACCCTGGGAAAGTCATTTAACTCCATTTGCCTCAATTTCCTCGTCTATAAAATAAGCTGGAGAAGGAAATGGCAAACTACTCTAATATTGTTGCCAAGAAAACCCAAATGGGGTCAAAAAAGATTCCGAAATGACTGAAACAACACAGTAACAACAACACATATTTCAATATTTTAAAGACAAAATAAAATGTATTAATTATGAGAAAAATAAAATTTTCATTTGAGCCCATCAAAAAAATTCCTACTACAATTTACAAGGAATGTCAGAGCTAGAAGGCATTTTGGAAGTTATCAAATATAACTTCCTCAATTTATTGAGACCACAGAAAGCAGTAATTTGTCCTAGATTACTTAAGGAGTAAATAGAAAAATATATCCTAGAATTCAAGTGTCCCAGGTCTTGTTCTTGGGTTCTATAGTGCTCTATTAGAGCTGTCCTATAGCACTAATTCTTACTAGCTCACTAGCCTTAGCAGAATGGTTTAGTTTGGAGTTAGGAGACCCCAGGTGTGAATCCTCGTTCTAACATTTACTAGTTGGGCTTGCCTGGCTTCTTTTAAGATTCAGTTCATATCCCACCTTCTATAAGAAGCCTTTCTGGGTCCCTACAACTGCTAAAACTTTCCTTCTGAAATTATCTCCCATTTACTCGGTATATACATATTTTAATGTACAGAGTGCATGCTGTCTCCTTTATTAGAATGTAAGTTCCTTGAGGGCAGGAACAATGTTTTTGCCTTTCTTTGTATCCCACATGTTTAGCACAGTGTTTGGCACATAAGAAGCACTCATTGACTGAATGATTGACTAACTGAAACTATGTGATAAGTCAATTAAGATCTATAAGTTTTAGTTTATACTTTAGAGTAAAGATCTTTGCACCATCCCTTTCACTGGGTTGATAGGAGGAAAATCCTTTATAACCTTGTAGCTTTATAGAAATGCAAGTGATAATTTATAGGTGAAGAAACTGAGACTCAAAGAGGTTAACTTGCTTGTCCAATATTGCCTGGTTAATAAATAGAAAAATCATGCTTTGAATCCCTGTTTTGCAACCCCAAATCTAAGTGCCATTTCTACTCTACCCTAATTACCTGATAAAGTACTTTGTTGTTTTTGTTGTTACTCAGTAATTTCAGTTGTGTCTGATTTTTCATGACTCCATTCAGGATTTTCTTGGCAGAGATACTGGAGTACTTTGCCATTTCCTTCTCCAGCTCATTTTACAGATGAGGAAACTGAGGTAAACAGGATTGAGTGACTTGCCCAGGGTCACATAGCTAGGAAGTATCCAAGGCCAGATTTGAACTCAGGAAGACTCATCTTCCTGACTTCAGGCCCAGCACTCTATCCATTATACCACCCTAGCTGGAGGTCATCTCTTCTAACCCTTTCATTTTGTGACTGAATAAAGTAAGATCCAGAGCATTAACTTCATCTAGAGTGACAAGGTTAATTAGAAATTCTTTCATCTAAAGCCATTGTAGCAATGCAGGAGATGATGTCAACAGCATAAAAGAGAGTCCCACTATGGATTTTTTTTTTTTTGCAGGGGAGGGAGGGAGGAAGGGCAGGGCAATTGGGGTTAAGTGACTTGCCCAAGGTCACACAGCTAGTAAGTTTTAAGTGTCTGAGGTCAAATTTGAACTCAGATCCTCCTGACTCCAGGGCTACCTTGCCTCCCCAAGTCCCATCATTGATGAATGGGCAGGCAGAGGACTTTGAGAAGAGGTGTGGGGACAGTAGCTAATAGCAGGGAGGACACATGACTTCTAAGAGAAGTAATACCTGCCCCTTCTCAAAGAATCCCCCCTCCCAGGAGGTCAAGGTCCTCAATGATGCCTCAAAGCAACACTTACCACATGATAGTTATAGCTCTGCTCACACAAAGATGAAACTAGAAAGCTAGTGTTCTGACTTGCCATAGAGTGTTTTCTTTGGTTAAGTCAATTCTAAATTAAAGACAAAAAAACTCTCCCTTTCTTGTCTTCCTCATTTGTATTTTTTAAGACCTTGAAAGGGAAATGAAATGAACTATCTGAACTGAGCATGACCAATAAGTGGAAGTTTTTGATTGCTACCCACTTAGGGCCATTTTCATTGCTGATAGTTGAATTTGCAGAGATCTGTCCAGGCAGGATGTTTGGCTGGTATACCTTGGGAGGACTGTCCAGGTCTTTCGTAAGGAAAATACCTGCCAAGTCCAAATGAACTAATTTTTTCTTATAACCACATGCTGTTCTCCTACACAATGGGCCCAAAGCCACATTTCTGCCATAGTTGGACTGCCAATCCCCTCGCCCCACCCAGAGTTTTATATTTTTCTCTAAAAAGAAAACTAACTAGTGCTAACATAACATTTAAAAAACTTACCTTCCTAGGGAAAAGCTGTTTAATTTCACCTCTTGGTAACCACAATTAGATTTTATATTGATGTTTCTTGTGTGTAGGACACTTAACATTTCTAAGGCTTAAATTGTCTTTTGATTAGTTAAAATTCTTCTCAATTTTATGGTATTTTCAGGAAGATGAGATGGAACACAGAGAGCTACCATACTATTCAGGGGAAGACTTTGCTAACACATGGTGTTGCCAGCATTAGATTTGACTGGTGGCCATACCAAACACCTAAGCTCTGAAACTTCTCAAAGGACATACTTTTCTCAGAGAGAACATGCAGTAATGTAACTGGTATGGGCTTGATTAGTTTAAAAATATTTCTTAAGCTAAACTTTACCTAAGATTAAGTGTAGCACTTTAACAGCTAGATGGTACAGTGCATAGTGCACAGGACCTGAAGTCAGGAAGACTCATCTTCCAGATGCAAATATGGCCTCAGACACTTGCTAGTTGTGTGACCCTGGGCAAGTCACTTAGCCCTGTTTGCCTCAGTTTCTTCATCTATAAAATGAGCTGGAGAAGAAAATGGCAAACCACTCCAGGATCTTTGCCAAGAAAACCTCAAATGGGGTCATAAAATGTCAGACAGGACTGAATAACAACAACAAACAGAATATAAACTCCTTGAGGACAGGGTCTGATTCCTTTTTGTTTTTGTAACCCCAACACCAAGCACAGTGCCTAAATTACTTATCTACTAAATCACCTGCTAAATTACCTTATTGATTGAATGTTCATTTTTGTATTGATTGATTAAGCACACAGCATTCATTGGCAGCTAGGATATACAGTGGATGGAACACCAGGCCAATGAAGAGAACACTTGGCCTGGAGTCAGGAGGATCTGAGTTCAAATTAGAACTCAAACACTTATTAGCTATGTGACCCTGGGCAAGTCACCTAATCATGATTGCCTCAGTTTCTTGATTTGAAAAATGAGCTGGAGAAGAAAATGGCAAACCACTTCGGCATCTTTGCTAAGAAAACCACAAATGGAGTCATGAAGAGTCAGACACAACTGAAAGATGACTGAACAATAACAACAACAAATACCATTAATTGCACATAACATCTCATGGAGGTACTTCAGATATAATATTTCAATTATTTCAATTAAATTAAGCCTGCTAGTTACTATTACTTCATGCGTGAAAGTACTCCTGCTACTAATGCAGACTTTGATCTTCCCTCTTACTCTTTAGTAGATGTTTTTCTGAATCTCTGTGGCCAAAAAAAAAAAGCAATTAAAAAAATGTTGAGTAACATTCTGATAATGATCCTTTCCAAATGTCTTAAGCTAGTCCTTTGACTGTAGCTTGACCCTAGGCCTGTTACTAAAGACTTTCCAGATTAGTTAAACAGATCTTATATCACAGGGTTACCGTGAACCACAATGAAATTTCCAATTAAGACTATTGGAGATTGAGATGTAATGTTGGTGATAAAACTTCAATTTTTCTTCCATGATCAGAGGGAGATAGCTTAGTTTTAACTTCCCAAAGCAACTTATTAGATAGGTGTACCTCATTCATTTTTATCTTGACACATCCAAATATCCAAAGAAATAATCTATGGATTATAAATATTCCCAGAAAAAATGTAAAGAAAACAAAAATCTGATCATATTCTATAAGAACATTTAAACACCACTTTCTATATGGAATCTTATAGAAAAATTGCCTGAAAACATTGAAAGTAAATGGCAAAGTACAGATTGAGGTAATCCATATAACGTCATCAGAAAAAACCCAAGGGTTAAATTATCAAGAAATATTGTAATAAAATTTCAGAGTTGTATCAAAGAATGCATTTTATGGGCAGTAAAAAAAATTCTTTAAATACCAAGGATCATACATCAGAAGAGCGTAAGCTTACTCCATGGTTACAATAAATCAAAGGAAAAATTTGAATATAATATTCTTAAGATCAAAGGAGTATGGCTGGCACCTAAAAATAACATATCCTGCAAAACTGAGCCTAAGCATCATAGAAAATAACTGGATATTAACTAAATTGGAAGGATTTAAACAATTCTTCTAAGAAGAATCATAGTTAAGCAAGGAATTATTCACCATACAAACTGACCAAATAACAGAAAGCTAAATGTTTTTATGTAGTAAGTAAAGAAAAATGAATGGTTTATTTTCATCAAGTCAGGGCTAGGCAAGGAAATGAATGTGGGTGAAGGATTTTTTTTTTCTGTTAGTTGTCTGATTTTCATAAAAAAAAAAAACATAATTCGCACCTTGAGTGATTGAGAAGGCAAATAGAACACCAACTGGCTAAATAATTGGAGTAAAAGATATATAAAGTAATAATTCTTTCTTATGTGGTCATTTTATTTACTAAAAGTGGGCATAAAGGGAATTTTATTCGAAACCCAGAAAAAAAAACAATTGAGAAGAAAAACAGAGAGTTCTGAGGACTACGAGAAAAAAAAATCCCCTCAGATAAAAATACTGAGAGAACATGAATAAAAGCAGCTCAGAGGCAACAGTAATGATTGATGTTAGAGATGGCTGCAGTGTATTGTTTTCCACCACCTAATTTGAACAGAACTGTTTATAGGACTTCAGAGTTTATTGCTGGGAAACCATGAATCAAAGAATTGTTTTAGGACTATGGGATTATGTTATATGGACTATTTGTGTTATAGCTGACAGATATGTGGATCTGGTGCTTTTCAGCCTAACAGATATGGGTCACTACACATAAGGAAGCCCTGATTTGAGGATCAGAGATCACATCAGAAGATTTAGAGTCAATAACTGAAGAAGGAGGGAGGGAGGGGAGGAAGGAGGGAGAGAGGGAGAAAGAGACAAAGAAAGAGAGACAGAGACAGAGAGACAGAGACAGAGAGAGACAGAGACAGAGAGACAGAGAGACAGAGACAGAGACAGAGACAGAGATCAGAGAAATCAGTGAATAAAAGTTGCTTATAGAAGCTAAGCCATAGGGCAGCTAGGTGGCGCAGTGAGAAGAGCACTGGCCCTGGAGTCAGAAGGAGCTGAGTTCGGATCCAGCCTCCGACACTTAATGCACACAAACAAAAAAACCTAGCCATGTGACCTTGGGCAAGTTACTTAATCCCAACTGCCTACCAAAAAAAAAGAAGCTAAGCCATAAGAAAAAAGAAGACAGAATATAGGAGACATCAGAACTAAGATGCTGATAAAAATTGAGACTAGTTCACTATTCATATACATCACTATTAGGTTTCTATTAAGTATGTGCCCACTTTGTCCCCTACCCTAGACATGGGGCTTTGGTGGAAGACTGACCTAGTTTTATTGGTGGCCTGTTATATTTTGATTCTTCTTGCTTTCGTCTTGTATTGAGTAAATGTTATTACTATTCTTACTTTTGCCTTTTTGTTTGGTGTTTCATGTTTATGAGTTAACAGTGTCTGTTGGTGGAGTTGTGAACTGGTTCAACCATTATGGAAAATAATTTGGAATTCTGCCCAGAAGGCTATAAAACTGTGCCTACCCTTTGACCCAGCAATAGTACTACTAGGTCTGAATCCCAAAGATATCAAAGAAGATGAAAAAGAACCTATGTGTAAAAAATATTTATAGTAGCACTTTTTGTGGTGGCAAAGAATTGGAAATTGAAGGGATACACATAAATTGGGAAATGGCTGAACAAGCTGTGGCATATGATTGTGATGGAATACTAGTGCACTATGAGAAATGATGAACAAGATGGTTTCTGTAACACCTGGGAAGGCTTATATTAACTGATGCAAAATGAAGTGAACAGAACCAGGAGAACATTGGATACAGTAACAGCAATATTGTAATGATAATCAACTGTGAAAGACTTGGCTACTCTGATCAATACAATAATCCAAGGCAATTTCAAAGGACTAATGATTAAAAATGTTACCCAAATCCAGAGAGAGAACTGGTGAAGTTTGAGTGCAGATGGAAGCCTATTTTTTTTCACTTTCTTTATTTTTCTTGCTTTTATTTTGACAACATGGCTAAAATGTAAAATATGTTTTGCATCATTTCACATGTATTGTTGATATCACATTGCTTGCCTTCTCAATGGGTGTGGGGGGGGAAGGAGGGAGAGAGAAGAAGCTGAAGCTCAAATCTTTTTTAAAATGGAAGGTTAAGGGTGGCGCAGTGAATAAAGCACTGGCCCTGGAGTCAGGAGGACCTGAGTTCAAATATGGCCTCACTTAACACTTAACACAAAAAACAAGCCATGTGACCATGGGCAAGTCATTTAACCCCAATTGCCCTACCTTCCCCCCTCCAAAAAAAATAAAAAATGGAATGTTAAAAATAAATAATTAAGAAAAGACATTTTAGAGTTAGTGTAATTATGACTGATTTGTGTAAATGGGAAGCACAATGGTGGAGACTCATGAGGTATAGACATGAATGATACCCCACACCAAAATTACTCCTATGAATCTGAGAGTGAATTTTAGTAATGTGATTGCTCATGACCATTCTCCTCTCCAGGAGAAGCTTCCCATACCTGTCATCATGTGTGTAAGTTGGTTTGATGGATCAATCCAGAAAAATAAAGAATGGAGGTTGGTTAGATGTGAAATTTGATTCAAAATAATTAGAAATACATAAAATATCTATGTGAAAACCTACTAAGGCAATACAAGATTTATATAAATATAACTATAGAATATTCTTTACAGAAATACAAAGATACGTAAGTAATCAGTGAGGTAGTCACTGCCCATGGTTGGGTCATACCAATGTCATAAAAAGGACAATATTAGTTCAATCAACTTACAGATTTAGTGTTCTATGAATCAAATTACCAAGGGAGTAAATTTTGTATTTCACAAAAGAATACCAAAGTTATTTTGGAAGGATAAAAAGTTTAATATCTTAAGGGGAATAGTGAGAAAAAAAGTATGAATGAAGGTATCATAGCATTATCAGATCTCAAACTACATTTAAAAAGCAATAGGCATGAGAACCATTACATATTGGGGGAAAAAACAAAACCAATAGAAGAGTAGTTTGATGAAACAACTTGAATAAGTAAGAAGAAGAAACAATTAATAATGATAGGCCAGTACTTAAGAAGTCCAAGAACATAATTTACTTTGGGAAAAATAAATTTTTAAAAAATCTTTGTTTTTTATAAGAATTAGAGGGAAAGCTGGAAAGGAGCTTGGAAGAATGAGGCTTAAACCAACGTCTCATACAATATGCTAAAACAAGCTCAAATTGAATATATGGCCCATAAAATGTTATTTCATTTTTCAAAAATTAAAAAAAAGAACAAAATCACATATCTTTCATAACTGTGAATATGGGGAGAACTCCTAGTCAACAAGAGATAGAGTAAATCATAAAAAATTACTTTTGTCCACATAAATTAATAAAAAGCTTTTATATAAATAAAATAAATGAAGCCAGAAGTAGAACTACTATGTGCCAGATACTATGCTTTCCACTTCATGAATAAATATTGTCTTACTCAATCCTCACAATAATCCTGGCACGTGCTATTATTATCCCCATTTTAAAATGGAGGAAACTGAGGCAAACAGAGGTTTCCCTAAGGTCACACGGGTTGTGTTTACAATGGGATTTGAATTTAGGTCTTTCTGATACCACATAACTACCTCAATAGGTACTCCATGAATTCACCCGTGGGTCATTGGATTGGGATGGTTGGTCTTAAACTTAGCTTTTCTGATTGTGAAAGTAGGGATGGAAATGTATTAAAATGTTATAACTGAGAAAGAATGAAAGGATTATTTCTAGGTTAATTTACTAATTCTTCATAGAAGGAAAATAATCCAAGAGAGATTTGCCTTCCTTGCTCAAGGTCATAAAGTTAGTTACAGAGCTAAAATTGGAACCAAGGTCTCCTGATTCCTAATCCAAAGCTCTTTCACAGCATTATAGAGATACCAATAACATTTGCATATTAAATGATACTTAGAAATTTTGAGCTAGGTTCTTATTTTTACCCAGAGGTATATCTGAACCTTCTATGTGAGGTCCCCCCCCCCCATTTAGACATTAATTTGTCTGTTTCCTGGTAATAATCCAGTACTTTTTTATATCTATTTGTATTATGTTCATTTGTGATAATTAGAAGGTTCTGAACACTTAGGATCATCTGTGTTGAAGTGGATAAGAAATTCTATCTAGTAAGAGTTTCACAATCTAATTTCATTAGAAAGGAGAAATGGAAGGAAATTGTTAAAAGGAAACCCTTTTTCCCCTGTGTGTGTTAATGAGCAAAACCATAGGAGGTCTTGTGTAAGTCAGGCTATAGGCAACTATAAATTACATTTATTGCATGCCAACAGATTCTAATAAACATTATTTAAAAATAGCAACAGACAGTCATTTGTATTATAATGTCATGTGCTCTGTTTGTGGTTATACATTTGGGCCTCCTTTAATCAAAGGACTTTGAGAGGAAGTTGGTGAACTCATTTGAAGCTACTGGCACATCCCACTTAATTAAAAATTCTTCCAAAAGAGCATTATGAGTCAAAATAATAATCGTGAACATTTTTGTACCCTGGAGCCTTTTTAGTTCATCAGGGTTTGCTTATTAATTTTTTTAAACTGAAGCAGCTGAGATTTCTGAAATGGAAAATAAACACTTCATACTTTGAGGGGTCCTTGATCTCAGTGGGGTGAATACCCTCACTACCAGCACATATTGCAGCTCATTCACACCTTTCCATCCTGTTCAAATCCTTCACACCCCTCCAGAAATTCATGAGCCCCATGCATTATTGAAGGCTTTCTTTTGCTTTAAAAAAAAAAGAAAGAAAGAAAATGAAAGAAGAAAAACTGGATTGTTGGTGGGTGATTTAGCTTTGAAGTACAATAGACAAAGTAAAATTGATGCTAAGCAGTTATGCTGTGGATTTAATTGGTGCCAAAGGTCAAATTGGAAAAGTCATGCTTCAAATCCCTTCTTTTTCCTGAAGGAAACATCAGAAATTAATATTCTGGGCCCCTAAGTAAAAATGTTAAAAAAAAAAAAAAGGCCCTCTGACTCTTTGCTAAGAATGTACACATCTGGGCGGATAGGTGGCGCAGTGAGTAGAGCTTCCGCCCTGGAGTCAGAAGGACCTGAGTTCCCATTCGGCCTCAGACAATGCACACACAAATAAAAAACCTAGCTGTGTGACCTTGGGCAAGTTACTTATCCCCAATTGCCCTCCAAAAGGCAAAAAAAAAAGAATGCACACGTTTTATTTCCAACTTTTTTTTTTTTTGCAATAGTTCGATGATCTTTGTAGCTAATTATTAGTTGAAGTATCTTGGTGACCACCTTGTCTGTCTTCTTGTTGGCTTGCTGCTCAATTCAAACCAGCTGTGACAATTGGGATTGACTAGGACAATGTGGGGCTAAGAGACAAGAAACCTGAATTCTCAAACCAGGTCTGCAACTGTGACCCTGGGAAAGTCACTTAACCTTTTGCCTTCTCAATTTCTTATCATAGGGACCATAGATTGAAAACCAGAAGGGAACCTAGACATAATCAAGACCAACCCACTCATTTGACAGAGTAGGAAACTAATCATTCAAGAAGTTGAAAGACTTCCCTAAGATCACATAGTTTTTTGTCAGAGGTGGGATTTGAACTGAGGAGCCTTTGCTTCTAAGTCCGGTACTCATCACCAGCAAAGTGAAGAGATGGCATCATATTACGTGAGGGGCGCTTTTGTTGGAGGGTCTATTATAACCCCAGACAATTCATTAATGTGAGATGAACAGGTACTTTCCTTATCCTGCTTAGGGATAGTGTTATTTCTCACGGGGAAAACATTTTTCCATAGTTTCTTCATGTTAGTATATTTACTTTACCCTCAGGACTTTGCAGTAATGTCAATCTTTCTAGAAGAACAACAAAAAAAAATAGATAGTCCTACAGTCCTGATTCCTCATTTTTAAATAACGTGTATATTGAATTGCCACACAATCATTTATCTAGAGGTTTTATTGCCTGGAAAACGTAGGAGAATCTGATCAAATCTCCTTCTCATGTCAAATCTCCTAGAATTCACCGAGTGCCCTTATTCAGATGGCTGCAGTGGGTGTCATGGCATGACTGTGGGTTCCCTTCTTGTTGGCCGTGGCAGCTTTAAGTCTCTGTTTCTGTCCTGTTCCTCTATTTTAGCTCCTTTCATCTTGGCCTTTCTTAGGGGGTGCTGAGTCTTAGTATTAACTTGCCCCTTTATTTCAGTCAGAAATTCCATGACTTTGGTTAAAGAATGAGTCTTTTCCTCCCCTTAAGCACTACCGCTTTATAGACAAAGAAGACGGACTGCAGGAGAAAGGTCTTTGTTGGGTCTGACCTCTTTACACAAAGAATTAAAAGGGGACTTGACAGAGAAGTCCTGCAGATGCCTCCTTTCAAATATGGGAGGGAGGAGGGTCGGTAGAGAGGAAGGGCTGATCTTATTATGATGTCATAATCACAACCCAATTACCTCATCCAGCTGTGACTGGAAAAGCAGGGGAGGTAGAGGAAGAGAAGGGTGCTAGATCCATTGAGTGTAATGAACATGTAGTTGCAACTTCGGGAGGAGGGAGAAAAGGGTGGTGATGGCTGTAATGTCTTGGGACCCAGAGCAGTAACTCACCGCCATACCCCTCCTCCAGCCCCTGTCCTGCACCTAGGATTCTGGCATCCTTCCAATCAGTCTCCAAGTGTAAAAAAAATTACCATCTAACATACCTTTCTGTTTCTCACATTTATGTTCCAATGGACAATATCTTCTCTGCTTTTTTTTTTTTTTTTGGAGGGGAAGCAGGGCAGTTGGGGCTAAGTGACTTGCCCGAGGTCACATGGCTAGTGTGTGTGTGTGTGTGTGTGTGTGTGTGTGTGTGTGTGTGTGTGTGTAGTGTCTGAGGCCAGATTTGAACTCAGGTCCTCCTGGCTCCAGGGCCGATGCTCTATTTACTGTGCCACGTAGCTGCCCCAATATCTTCTCTTCTAAAATCCCTTCCAGCAACATTTTGTGATTGTGGACATAACTAAGATTATTGGGTGGATTATTTTGTAATCTATTTCTCTGACAGGAGATAAAAAAAGTCTCAACTTCAGTAGCAGAATTTAAAATTCAAGCCAGGCTACAATATTCCATAATCACCTCCCTGTTCTGACCCTCAAATTATACCTCAAGCTGAAATACTTTCCCTCAGAGCAACCATTATCATGAAAGAATATATAAACTCATCACTTTTTAAAAGATCCTTTAAGGGACCTTCAAGGTCATTTAGCTCACCTTCTTCAGTTTAGATATGTGCTAACTGAGGCCCAGAGAAGTTTTGTAACTTGCTCAAGATTGGACCATACAGCCTTTGAGGTCCCTTCCCTTCAAAACCCATGATCCTAGTCACACTGATTGGGATTCTTAACCTTTCTTATGTCATTGGCAGTCTAATGAAGTCTATGGACTCCTCAGAAAAAATATCTTTAAATGCATAAAATAAACACATAGAATTACAAAAGAAAACTACATTGAAATATAGTTATCAAAAAAATTTAAATTCCTGGATAAGATTTCAGGATAAGAACCCCTGATTCTCAATAAGATAGTAAATCTCAGAAGTGGTATTTGTACCTGAGTTCTCTGACTCCAAATACATTGCTGTTTCCAGTAATAGAAGGAGAGATGGAGAGTAACTTGAGTGCAATAAGTTGTAATAATGAAATATTGATGTTCAGTAAACGAAAGGATACCATAGAATCAGAAATAAACTTAACTTGGTTTCCATGCAACTTAATACACATAGTGCTTAATACAGTGTGATTGCTCAATTATGACTTTACAGAGCTGAAATCACAAGGGACCGTAAAGTTTTCAGGCCTGCTGCTAGTGATTTCCTGAAGGCATTTTAGCACTTGGTCACACATTATGGAACATAATAAATTGCACTATCTCTATAAATAGATCTTGGCTTCAAACAGAATAACCAAGTCTACACAAACTATAGGAAGTTAAAAATTATGAATGTGCTTTATTTATTTGAATTTTAAAAGATAGTTTTGAGAGACCATGGAAGATGGTGGTCAGACTAGCAAAGGGGTCTTTAATACAAGAAAAGTTAAGAATCCCAGCCAGTATAAACATAGATTTATTAGATCACAGATCTAGAAATAGAAGATATCTCTGGGAAAGTCATGCAATTTCCCTCGTCCTCATTTTCTTTCTATGAAAAATAAGGAAGTTGAGCTGAATGATCTTCAACGTCCCTTACAGTCCAAAATTGAGGATCCTATGAGATGTGCTTTCATGATAACAGGAGTGGAGTATGAGACAGGCCAGGAGTATACAAAGCCACAACAGTCCCAGTAGAAGTATGCAGAGCCTGGCCCTAACACAAAGTCCCAAAAAGAAAAGGAAGGAAGGAAGGATGAGTAAACAAAAAAAGGATAAAGAGATGTTATGATAACAAGGATGCCCAAGACACAACCCAGAAGAGGAGAATAACTCCAAAACATGCACAAGCTAAGTGTCAAGGAAAAATACAACTTGGGGCAAAATCAATTAGAAATCCTAGAAGAAATAAAGCAAGAGGTTTTTTTTTTGTTTGTTTTAAAATGATATTATAAATATAACAAAAGTGATAGAGGAAAGAAGTAGAAAGAAAATGAGAGATTTGGAGGAAAGACTTGGAGAGAGAATTGAACAAATTAGCACAAGTGGTATAAAACTTTACTCAAATAATAGATTTGCTGAAAATTCTAATGGAGCAGAAGTTAATGTCTTTGTGAGACAAAAAGAAATTTTAAAATAAAGTAAAAATTTTACAAAATAAGAAAAATGTAAGGTATCCTTGTCAAAAATAACTATCCTAGAAAACAGTTCGAAGAGATATAATTTAAGATGTAAATTAATATACAATCTGAAAGCCATAGTTAACCTAAATATCATATTTCAATAAAACATGAAAAACTATCCAGAAATATTAGAACAAAAGGGCAGAGTAGAAATTAAAAAATCAATCTTACTGATGACCTCCTGAAAGAAACTCCCAAATGAAAACTCCTAGGAATATAATAGTCAAAATCCAATGCTTCCAATTTAAATAAAGGGAAAAAATACTGAAAGTGGCAAGAAAGAGGTCAAGTATTGTGGCATCATAGTTAGAATCACACAAAATTTAGTAGCTATTAATTAAAAGTAGTGGAGACTATGGAATACAATAGTCCAAAAAGGCAAAAAATATAGGCTTACCACCAAAAACAACTTACCTACAGAACTGAATATAATCTCACAGGGGGAAAATGGACCTCAAGGAGATAGAGGACTTTTAAGCATCCCTGATAAAAAAACAGACCAAAGCTTAGAAGCATTTTGAAATATAAAGACAAAAGCAAAGGGAAACAAAAAGAAAAATACCGCTAAATTGCTTACATTCTAATGGAGGAGGGGGGAGCAGCAATACAAGAGTCCTTTCAAAACTCTATTGCCAGTAGGGGTCACAGAGGTCATAGTCAGAGGGCACAGGAATGATTTTACTATGTTTTGATGTTATCAAAAAAGAAGAGAAATGGAGGGGATGGGAGCATACAAAAGGAACAAAGAGGAGTGATGAAGAAGATTTTAACTCAATTGAAGGTGTAGGTAGAAGTCTATGAAGATAAGGAAGGGGTAGGGGTGTGGGAAGTCATTTGAACTTCACTTTCATGTGAACTGATCAGAAGAGGGCACAATATGTACTTATCAAGATTTTGGAATAGAAATACATTTGATTCTACAGGGAAACAGGAAGGGAAAAGGAGAGGGGAAAAGTGGAAGAAGCAGAGTAGATTCAGGGAGTGATTATTCATAAGCAAGAGAAACCCTAAGCTCAGAGGGAGGATTGTGAAGAGGGGTTTAAAGGGAAAGAAACCAAGGGCAAGAACTTATTAGTGGGATCTAGGAGAAGTGGAGGAGAAAAGGTGCAAAGAACTAGTGATCAATGTGTGCTATAATAACAACATTGTAAAAATGAACAATTTGGACAGAGGTAAGCATGCTGATGAATGCAACTACCAACCATGATTCCAGAGGACCAATTAGGAAATGTGTTACCAATTTCCTGACATAGAAGTCATGCTCTACATATGCAGAATGGGACACACATTTTTACACCTGGCCAATGTGGGAGTTTGTTTTGCTTGACTATGCTCATTTGTTACTAGGGGTTTTTTTTTCTTTCTTTTTTCCAGTGGTGGTGGAATTATTGTGGGAGGGGAAGAAAATAAATGCTTGTTATTTTTGAAATAAAAATTAATTTTCAAGTAAATAAAATGATTTTACCTGAAGTGTTCAATAAATGGGGCAAGATTATTTGTAACTGATAATTCCCTCAGTTGCCTACTTCACTCTTCTAATATTAAGTCTTTGTATTACCCTTGGAGAAGGCATGGATATGTATCAAATTATAATTAACTGTAATAGTAACAATTGGCCTTAGAATATGACACTTTAATGTTTAGAATTTTCTTTAAAGAAATGCAGTTAGAGAATGTCAGGGCTGGAAGCAATACTCTTTGTCAAAGTCTCTTACTTTACAGATAAAGAAACTGAGACATAGAAATGAGAGGCAATTTTCCCAAAGCCGAAGATTACAGGGTCAATATAATAACATTTAACTATGGCAAATTCAACTGGATTAATGAATTATACCACAGAAAATATTCTTAGGGGGTATACTATTATATTGGGAAAATAAGAAGTTGAAATATGTGTAACAGATATTCCAATAGATATATGATCTCTTCGATGTTAGGACCACCACAATTTATTTTACTGAATATTCATTTCTGCCCACCCTATGTTCGGGTTATCCATATCCTCAAACAGATCTATCACAGAGGGTCGACACTTCACATAGATACCAATGGAGCATGCCAGCTGATCATTGGGAATGAAGGAATGGATAAATGAAAAAAAATTTATTAAGCTCTTCTTTTGTGCCAGGCATTGTGTTAAATGCTATGGATAGGAATATAAGCAATCAAGGTGCCATATGTGGAAGAATTCTAGGACAGATGCTGCTGCCAGCCTCCAGAGAAGCCAGGGAGCCAAGATGCAAACTTAGGAGGGTCACTTGTCTGTCATGGATGGTGTGTGTAGTCATCATTTGCCTCTCAATTTTCTCCCACCATCTCTTAAATACTATTTAAACCTGCTTAATAAAGCATTTCTCCTTAGTGGAAAATTAAAATTCAGTCCAGCCCCTGTCTAAGACATCAAAATCGCAGAATGACCTATATATTAACTAATGTAATGATGCTTTGTGGTGATTATTAATCACCATCACCAGAGCTGTCACTCTGCCTAAGAACTATTTATTACATTTACTTAGGGTGTATTGATTACATGAACCAGGGGCTAAATTTACTGTTTTGTTGAGACAAATTTTATAAATAGGGCATTTTGGTGTATCAAAGTCCTTCTCCTTATCTCCCCCCTCCCATCTTCCCCCTCAAAAAGAAATTCTTAGTCAGAGTCTGAACCAAAGAAAATAAAGGTTGCCCCTTTTCAAGGTTAACCAATTATCCACCAAAACCTCCCAACTTGCCATACTCAACTACACAGTTACTAATGGCAACTAATGGGTGTATGTCAATAAAATTACAAATTAGG
This sequence comes from Gymnobelideus leadbeateri, assembly GCA_011680675.1. Classification (NCBI taxonomy): domain Eukaryota; kingdom Metazoa; phylum Chordata; class Mammalia; order Diprotodontia; family Petauridae; genus Gymnobelideus; species Gymnobelideus leadbeateri. Next base: position 1,871,280 of record WOXC01003519.1, on the reverse strand, counting down.
TAATTGGGACTTGGCTCATTTATAAATAATATACCTTATCTTTTGTCTAAGGAAAGAGTAAAAAGTGATACAGCACAAAAATTGAATCTGTTGTAGCCTGTGTATATGAAGTAGATGAAATGATATGCTTTTTAAAAAATAGCTTCAATATTTTCCTGTCTTAAAATTAAAGAGATGAAAGGAACCTCACAATATAATACAGTCTATGCATTGGTCTATGTTCAAGCAAGGTTCTCATTTGGTAAGAAGAGCAACTGATTCTAATGAGGTTAAGGAACTTTCCCAAGGTTTAGTGGGTAAGCAGTGGATAGATTTTCTGCTTCACATTCAACTATCCATCAATGATGGGGGATTGCTGTGATGTTTAGATTTTAATAATCCTTACTAACTTATCTCTTTCACATCAAGGAGGATAGGGGCTCAGCACCCACAAAATTTGGAAAATCTGCATAAATTTTTGGCCCTCCCTTTGCAATTTAAACTATGCAAGATATGAGAAACTCTAGATGTAAAAATCACTGCAAGATTGCTAAGAGATGTCCTGTGAGAGACTGCCGTAAACATGTCTGGCATCCCCAAACCAATGTGCAGAACCACAGTTCTTTTACTATAAATTTAACTTTAAGAAAAAAAATTGTGTAACGCTTCATTCATGTTATTAAACAATGGAATATGTACCGTACAGGTAATATACATAACAGTATATACATTTTACACATTTATGAGTTGCTAAATTTTTAGAGATATTTCTACATTTCTAATTTTTATGTGTTGTCTGCTGGCTTTCACATTCTTTTCACAAACTTTAACTTTTTACTTACTTTAACAAAGAAATTGTGTATATTTGTGGTATTTAACTTAAATATGTTGATATTATGCAATCTGTAAGTTTATTTTAAGCATGTCTTGAGTTTCTTAACCTTTTCTCTGTCATCTACTGGCCTTCATGTGTCATCTGTGGCTTCTGCAAAACTTCCCCCAAATTCCCATTTAATTTCTTATGCCAACTCACAATATACCAAAACAGCGAGGGGGAAAGTCATGATGTAGAAAGGATGACTGTATTTAAAATGAGGGACCACCCACCCCTTCTCAGCTGCTCTAGTACCCCCTCCCCAACTCAGGTCCTTTCCCAACCTTCCTGTCAATATCCTTTTCCTTATTTCCTTTCTTCTCTGAACACTGATCTCCACCTCAGTTCTTACATCTCTTCCCCTTTACTTTCCAATGGTATGCTAGTCCCCAGCAGGCTCTCCATTCTTCAATGTAGATACCCCAAAGTACCATAACGTCTCTTGGGCCTTGTCTGCTACTAGACTTTGTGCACCTCTAGTCTTGTCCTAAAGTGTGAGCTCCCTGAAAGCAGGAATGGTCTGCTTTTTCTTTTTGTATCTCTAATGCTTAACATCATGGTTAGAATGATAAACAGTTAATAAATTCTTTTAATTAATTCATCAATCCATCTCCTTACAATTGTTTTCACCATTATATTTATCTCCTGTGTTTTGTGAGGGCACTTACTTCACCAGTGTGCCAGGGACATGGTTCACCCAAAGAAAGTCTGGTTTAGAATTTGCCCTATGTCCTTAGAATAATGAAAACGCAGTGTTTTGTCCTAACCAAATGTTAGCAGAGGGCACCAGAGCAGAGGTCCACAGGTGGAGCTCACTGTTGTACTGCCAACTCTGTTCTTCCTTAGGGTAGAATGAAGGGCAGAACTGACAGGGGCTCAGTTCATCTGAGTGCCCTCTATGGAACGGTCTCTTACCCAGCAGCAGTGACCAGGTTAAGTCAGAGCCATATGAGAAGACCATAGATTTAGAACTGAAAGTGACCTCAGAAGCCACGTGGTTTGACTTTCTCATTTTACAGGTGTGGAAACTGAGGTGAGAGTTGCTCAAGATCACAGTTAGTAAGTGACAGAGTCAGGATCTGAATCCAGGACCTCTGAATCTTTAGATAGTTTGCTTTCACCTACATTACAATCCCTGATAATTCCAGTAGTGAAGAATCAGAAGCAAATGAAAGATTAAAGGAGGCCAAAGGGTTAATTATCAGAGGGTAGCTAGGTAGTGCAGTAGATAGAATGCCGGGCCTGAAGTCAGGAAGACTCATTTTCCTGAGTTTAAATATGGGCTCTGACACTTACTAGCTGTGTGTCCCTGAGCAAGTCACTTAACCCTGTTTGCCTCAGTTTTCTCATCTGTAAAATGAACTGGAGAAGGAAATGACAAACCACTGCATTATCTTTGCCAAGAAAATTTAAAATGGGGTCATGAAGAGTCAGACACAACTGAAACACCTGAACAACAAAGTGGAATGGTTTGCCTCAATCCCCCTCTTTGGGGGGGTCTTCAAGTAGTCCTCTATTCTTGGGTTCCATGTCCATCTTTGGTTTTTTTGTTTTGTTTTATTTTGCTTTTTTGGAGGGGGAGGGTAGGGCAATTGGGGTTAAGTGACTTGCCCAATGTCCCACGGCTAGTTTTGTGTTAAGTGCCTGGGCTGGATTTGAACTCAGGTCCTCCTGACTCCAGGACCAGTGCTCTATTCACTGCGCCACCTAGCTGCCCCCATCCATGTCCATCTGTGTAACGGTGGATGTGTGGATTGAGGCTCCTCCCAAATTTCAACTTGTCTCCTTTCCCTAAACTAGCTATGGGTAGAGTTTCTGAGGTATGTGTATAGAGCACTGTCCCAATTCTGCTTGTCCATCATTTTGCACAAGGATAGCATTATACAGGCTTGTACAACCCCTTTCCTGAACCATTTATCCAGGAAAGGAGGCTATATCCTTTCTGGGTATTCTTGGTGAAAATACCTGAGTAGTACCAAGGTGTATACACAGACATATACTTACACACACACACACACACACACACACACACACACACACACAATCTGTTGCCATGTCTGTTCCTCAGAACTGTTCCTTTCTTTGTTGTTACATAATATCTTCTAGATTGTGTATAATATAAAACACCTCTTCGTATGTTTCCTGTGATCCAAAATGAATGAGTGCCAATTGTTCCCCTTGTTGTTAGATAATTTTAGAGGGTATGTAGCTTTTGGCTAAGATATATGGAATGCAGTGTGAATTTTCTAGCCCCTGTGTAGCCCTATTTAATATTTCTTGTTTTAACCACCAGGTAATATTAAAGAGTCCTCCAGAAGACCTTTGTGCTATCTAACTCCAGCATAGGAGTGTCCATTGTTTCCTGTGCTGTAGTTTGCTCCACGATTGGATGCTCAGATTATGGGAACATAACTGGATGAGAGCTATCTGGGTTGCAAAATCCTACGTGTAAATGGCATTTCTATGATTCCAAGGCAGGCAGTTTCTCAGCCTCTGGATGATTTACTAATCAAAGAACTAGGATATACTCCAGTTAAATCTGAAATAAGAATCATCAAAGTGCATTGCGTTGCTGTGGGCAGTTTCAGTCATAGGCAAATACTGTGCCCATTTCTATTGCAGACAAATGGTGAGGCAGTGCCGAAAATGTATTATCTGTTCCTTAACCCTTCCTTGTTCTACACTGGGCAGAGGTGGTACATGGTTGTGAGAAGTAACTGAACTATGAATCTCTTCTAGAAACCCTACCAGAAGTGGCACATAAACTGTGCCATCTATCAGACACTAACTATAGATATGTCCAAATGTCTATGTGATCTGGCAATGTTCTTTAGGATATACCAAGTTATTTAGGATACAGAAGGCAAATTTGGACATAGATTCAGATAGTATACTTGTGAGAAATTGTCTACCATTACAAAAATGGTCATGTAACTTAAAGATGAAAGCAGATCTTTTAGGAAGATACCACCACTGAGTAATCCTCCTTAATGATGGGAACCAGATTGCAATTGTAGATGGCCTAGTATAAAACGGTCACCTGAATTTGTTGGACGTGTTATTGCTATTCAGGTTCTTCTTGTATGTTCTCTACTTTTTGGTTACAGAACAGCATTGGTCCTGACCATTAAATACACAAGAAACTTGGAGAATCACAGATATATCATATAAGTTCCTAATTGTCTTTCATAGTCAAATTCACACACAAGACAAAAAGACTTAAGAGGGAAAAGTTTGAACCAACCTGGTTGAATCAGTATCACTTCCATACCCTACTTCACATAGTACTGTGAATCATATAAAGGACAAACTAGTCCGTTCATGGTAACCATCACTGAAAGCAACAGAAAACTAATTATGTCTTAAGGAAGTTTTCCAAGGGAGGTGAAACCTTAGCCCATGGGTTTTTTAAAAAATCTTAATTTCCATGTTGTATTTGATACATTAATGATATATTGCCTGCTAAAAAGGAATAATGCAGATTATCAAGTAAGAATTGCTGCTCAGAGTACCTGAGATAAAAGGAAATAAAACCAAGAGCACAATAGAAGGTAGTAACTCTTCTCAGGAGCCTTGGAACACTTCTACATATAACATTCATAGGTATGACCAAACATGCAGACTTATTAGCATACATGTGCTCTTAAACCCAATCAGCCTACATTTATACCAGTTTTAGGAAAACAATGTGCTGGTTTAATACATCTACAAAAACATTTTGGAGGATGCTTTAAATAGCAGGAGAATTTGAATAATTCATTGAATTATTCAATAATTAATAAAAGTCATCACAAAACCTCAGTTGAACTATATCCTTGTAAATAATTCCTTAAGGATATGTCCACACATATGTGCATACCTGTGTATTTGGGATGAGATATTTTTGGAAGGAGATGAAATTAAGCCTTAAAGTTTAAATCAGCTTTAAAAGCTATGGTATGTGGCTATGACTCAGTTTACAGTTTTGTTATTTTCACAGCTGTTGGAGAATATTAAGGAAATACATTGGCAACAAAATACCTCTATTCTGTCTGGCCAATTGTCTTCAATTCAACTCAATTTAATTCATTTTAGCTAAAATCAATACAACACACATATGGGCAAAGAACTGTGGTAGGTATCAGAAATGTGAAGATAAAAAGTGCTAAATCCCCAAATCCAAGCTGCTTATAATCCAACATGGAGGCAAGATGTGAACACAAGTAAACATTACAAAGTAGAGTGCAATGGAGGGAAGGAGAATTGCAGACAAAGTGCCCTAGAAAATTTTGAGGAAGGAAAGTTCACTTTTAGCTGGGTTAGGAGGGTCTAGGGAGACTTCATGGAGGAGATTCTTGAAGGAATTGAAGGATTTTAATAGTCAGAGATTTGGAAAGAAGGAATTAAAGACACAGAGAGGACAGGATGAGATCTGACATTATTTGGGAGCAGAGTATATGAAAGTGATTAGTCTTAAAGGAGGGCAGTAAGAATAGGTTTAGGGGCAGCTAGGTGGTGCAGTGAATAGAGCACTGGCCCTGGAGTCAGGGAGACCTGAGTTCAAGTCAGGCCTTAGACACTTGACACACTTACTAGGTGTGTGACCTTGGGCAAGTCACTTAACCCCACTTGCCTTGCCTTCCCCCCCTCCAGAAAAAAAAAAAAAAGAATAGGTTTGAAACGGATTGTGGAGGGTAAGAAGACTCAAATGTCTCCCTCCTACATGAGGCCTTTCCTGCTCCCCTTAGCTGCTAATCAATCAGCAAGCATTTTGTTAAGCACCTATGTGGCAAGTTCTGTGCAAAGCGCTGGGTGTCTTAATTATAGTTTGAATGGGGGTCTCTATAGTACCAGGAAAAGCAGCAATTTCCTTTGTGTGTTCCTTATGTTGCCACAGGGAAAAACCCTTGGGGCAGAGCCCTTCTTACAGCCCTGGTGTCAAGGAGAACGAAGGAATCCCTACAATTGGGGGCACAGTGTTCCCAGAGTAGCCCTTGCATTCTATTTTCCCCAAACCATTGTCAAGGCTTCTGAGATGTTTCATTGCCTTTCTTTGTATCCTCTGTGCTCACTACACTGTCTGGCTTTATAGATGCTAACCAACCAACTGACCAGTCCATTAACCTTCTCCACTGCTATACCACTTACTCTACATCAATCACCTTCAGGGTGGCTTATCTTAAATTTCTCCTTTACTCATAACTCTTGAGATCACTATTATCCTGAGTTCTAGAATTCTCCATTTTGATGATGGCCTCTTGTGCCTCTGTCTTTTACCATACTTCATTCCTCCCAACCTATTCCTCATGCTCACAATGATGTCCAGTTCCTCTAGCCACATTTATTCTTTTAGACATTATACATTCTCCCCTGGTCTTCTATTCTAAGAGATATCATGGTATAATGGGGAAATAACGTCTTGCTGTCAGAACTAAAGGACATGGATTGAAATCTGGGTTCTATTACTTGGCACCTATATGACCTTTTACAAGTGAGTCTACTATCTCACTTTTTTAGCTTCCCTATAAGTAACCAGCATGACTATATTCTTTCCTAGCCTTGAATGTTTTATTTCTTTATTCTGTTTTTACTCTCATTTCACCAAACCCCAACCCTGGGCTATCTCTACTACCCACATTCTCCTTTCCAGCTTATATGTTACTTAACTCAGCTGGATGAAGTCACACAACTGTGCCCAGCAAGTCAATAAAAGTATGCTATCTGACCACAACTAGATACTGTGGCAGCTAGGTTGCTCAGTGGATAGAGAGCTAGACTTGGAGTCGGGAAGATCTGAGTTCAAATCTGGCCTTAGACATTTGCTAACTGTATGATTCTGGGCACGTTATTTCACCTCTGTTTGCTTTAATCCATTGGGGAAGGAAACAGCAAACCACTTCAGTATCTTTGCCAAGAAAACCCCATGGACAATATGGGTTTTGAAGGGTTGTAAAGTCTGGAACAGGGCTGAATGACTGAACAATAAAAAACCACAATTAAGTCCCTGAATGACTTTTTATCACACTCCCCTAAAGTGCTCATTTCAGAACCTCTTTAACAACTTCATGCTGGACAGCCCTACCTGAATATAGACCTCTCAAATTTAGCACATCCAAAGCAGAACTCATTACTGTCCTTCACCAAATTGTTCTCCTCCAAGCTCCATTATTTATGTCGAATGTACTAGCGTACTTTGAATATAAGGCATAATCCCTTTTGTATATAATCAGTTTGGTTGCTGAAAGGGACAGAAAATCAACTACTATATGTGAGAAAAATGACAAAAATCCATGTGTGTAGAAACAGGTTTCCCATTAAAATATAAGGAGATAGCCAGATTATTAAGAGGACCAAATAGGGGGCGGAGCCAAGATGGCGGAAAGGAAGCAGTAACCTCGCTGAGCTCCTCCGTCACTAAGTCTCAAAGGGTAAATCTGAGCGGATTCCGGAGTGACAGAGCCCACTGGAAGACAGTGTGTGGCAGAATCCAGCCCAGGAGGTTGCCCAGTGTGTCCGCACAGGTCGAGCGCAGAGCGCGTGGGGTCTGCACAGCTCAGACCTAAGAGCAGGCAAGCAGACTACACCAGAGAGAGAAAAAGCCCCAGCCTGCAGACTTACTGAGGACTAATCACAGTCATCTCGCAGAGGGAACGGATCATTGGAGCCAGGTAGGAGAGTTGGGCCCCCAGTGGAGAGAGTGGCTTCTCGGGCTGCATTCGGCCCCCAGCCTGGAAGTTTAGAAACTGCCTGCCTGTATGATACAGGGGCTGGAATGGCAAAGTAAATTCTAGCTGCTCCTATCCTCCCATCCCTCCTTCATGAAGCAGAAAACCCAAAGATAAGTCTCCCACCCAGATTGAAATCCCAAGTTAATGGAAATAGCCTCAGGCTTGAGAATCTCCAAGAAGGGGTGTAACTGAGACAGCCAGGAATCTGAAGAGAAGAGAGGGAGGGGACCCAACAAGCCCTACCTCACCTCACCAACAAAAGCCTACTTATAGCCCAGGGGTATAGAGGCAGAAATCTGAAGTGGTCAGACCCATCCCCACCTACACATCTACATTCCTCACTGACTTCCCTGACTTAGCCATAAACTAGCCCAAACTCATAGCCTGAGAAACTAAGAAACAGGAAGTCACAATGGGAAGGAAGGAAGCTGAAAAGGAGAAGGGGAAGGCAAGAAAGTCTATTCGAGCATACTATGCAGGGCAAGAACAACAAAACACACAGGACAATATAGACTCTCTGCCCACACCAGAGACCACAGAAGGAAACATGATCTGGTCTCAAGCCCAAATAGCATTCCTGGAGGAGCTTAAGAAAAATTTTAAAGACCAAATCAGGGAGGCAGTGACCAACTTGGAAAAAGAAAATACCTCCCTAAAAAAGGAACTTCAAAAACTAACTGAAGACCATAATTCACTAAAAATTAGATACAATCAAACTGAAACTCAGAACTCTATGATGCAGCAGGAGTCAATCAATAAAAACAAAACGATCGAAAAATTGGAAGAAAATGTAAAATATCTCACTGGAAAAATAACTGACCTAGAGAACAGATCCAGGAGAGACAACTTAAGAATTATTGGTCTACCAGAAAGTCATGATGAAAAAAAGCAGTCTAGACAACATCCTCCAAGAGATTGTCAAAGAAAACTGTCCTGAGGTCCTAGAATCAGAAGATAAAATAGCTATCGATAGAATTCACCGGACTCCTCCTGAAAGAGATCCCAAACTGAAAACTCCAAGAAATATAGTAGCCAAATTCCAGAATTACAAGATTAAAAAAAAAAATTCTACAAGCAGCCAAAAAGAAACAATTCAAATATTGAGGAACTACAGTTAGGATCACACAGGACCTAGCAGCTTCTACATTAAAAGAGCGGAGGGACTGGAATTTGATATTTCATAGGGCAAGAGAGCTAGGACTACAACCAAGGATTAACTACCCGGAAAAACTGAACATAATCTTTCAGGCAAGGAGATGGACGTTTAATGAAGTAAGGGACTTCCAGACTTTCCTAATGAAAAAGCCAGAGCTCAATGGAAAATTTGATCTCCAATTACAAGACTCCAGAAGGACATAAAAAGGTAAACAAGGGTAACACAGACTCACACATGCATAAGTGCACACACCCACACCCACAAACACACGCTCATTACTTGGGATGCAACAAGAGCAAAATGTTCACATCCCTATATGTGGAGCTGATAACTGTCAATATTTGAAATCTTTATGATTATCATGACCTTAAAAAGGGTTATACTTAGATAGAGGGTGTGGGTATGAATGCACTAACATGAAGTCTAAAAAAAAAAGACTATTAAGGGGATCAAAGGTACTGTAATGGGAAAAAGGAAAGGATGAGCTAGGAAAAGGTAAAATATGCCATCTAAAGAGGCATCAAAATGCACTATAGAAGAGGGGAAAGAAAGAGGGAGAAGAACATCATTTAAACACTATTCTCACTGGTTCTGGTTCAAAGAAGGATCAAATTAATCAGTGAAGTTTAAGATTCTAATGTGAATAGACACATAAATTCATTAAATAGAGGAAAAGGAGGGAGGGAGAGGAGCACTGTTTGAAATTTTCTCTCATTGGTTTGGAATCAAACAGGGAGTAATTTACTCTGATAAGTATAAAAATTTATTGTGTCCTATAGATAGTGGGAGGGTAAGGGGGGGTGAAAAGGAGGAGACTAAAGGGAGGGATTAGAAGGGAGGGAAATAGTAGTAAGGGGAGAGGGTAGGTTAAGAAGGGGGGTCACTGGGTGGGAACACTGAGGGAGGGGGTGGTCAAAAGGGAAAACTTCAAGGAGGGGAAGGGAGAAGGAAGAAACAAAAACATAAACAAGGGAGGGAATAGGATGGAGGGGAAGCGACAGATAGTCATCATTACTGTGAATGTGAATGGGATGAACTCTCCCATAAAACAGAGGCGGATAGCAGAATGGATTAAAAACCATAATCCTACAATATGCTGTCTTCAAGAAACACATTTGAAACAAAGGGATACCCACAGGGTAAAGGTAAAAGGTTGGAGTAAAATTTATTATGCCTCAGCTAAAGTAAAAAAAGCAGGGGTGCACAATACTTATCTCAGATAAACAAAAGCAAAAATAGATCTAATTAAAAGAGATGAGGAAGGAGAACTATATCCTACTAAAAGGCACCATTAAAAATGAACAATATCACTACTTAATATATATGCACCAAGTGGTATAGCATCCAGATTCCTAGAGGAGAAGTTAAAGGAATTAGAGGAAGAAATAGATAGCAAAACTATACTAGTGGGGGACCTTAATCTCCCCCTCTCTGAACTCGATAAATCTAACCTCAAAATAAACAAGAAAGAGATTAAGGAGGTGAATACAATCTTAGAGAGACTAGATGTGATGGATCTCTGGAGAAAACTGAATGGGGACAAAAAGGAATTTACTTTCTTTTCAGCAGTACATGGTACATACTCAAAAATAGACCATGTACTAGGGCATAAAAACCTCACAATCCAGTGCAGAAAGGCAGAAATATTAAGCGCATCATTCTCAGATCATGATGCAATAAAAATTATATGCAATAAAGGGCCAGGGAAAGATAGACTAAAAACTAATTGGAAATTAAACAATTTAATCCTAAAAAATTGGTGGGTCAAACAAGAAATTATAGAAATAGTCAATAATTTCATTCAAGAGAATGATAATAATGAGACAACATACCAAAATTTGTGGGATGCACTAAAGGCAGTTCTCAGGGGAAGTTTTATATCCCTGAGTGCATACTTAATTAAAGCAGAGAGAAGGGAGGTCAATGAATTGGACATGCAATTGAAAAAGTTAGAAAAAGAACAAATTGAAAATCCCCAATTTAGTACTAAATTAGAAATATTGAAAACCAAGGGAGAGATTAATAAAACTGAAATTAAGAAAACTATTGAATTAATAAATAAAACTAAGAGATGGTTCTATGAAAAAATCAACAAAATTGATAGACCCTTAGTCAATATGATAAAAAAAAAAGAAAGAAGAAAACCAAATTATGAGTATCAAAAATAAAAAGGGGGAAATCTACCTCTAATGAAGAGGAAATCAAAATAATAATGAGGAATTATTTTTCCCAACTGTATGCACATAAATATGACAATCTTAGTGAAATGGATGAATATTTACAAAATCACAAATTGCCCGGATTAACCGAAGAGGAAGTGAATTACCTAAATAACCCCATCTCAGAAAAAGAAATCAAACAAGCCATCAATGAACTCCCTAGGAAAAAATCTCCAGGGCCAGATGAGTTTACTAGTGAATTCTATCAAACATTTAAAGAACAATTGATTCCAATACACTACAAACTATTTGGGAAAATTAATGAAGAAGGAGTCCTACCAAACTCTTTCTATGACACAAATATGGTACTGATTCCTAAATCAGGAAGAGATAAAACAAGAGAAAGAAAATTGTAGACCAATCTCCCTCATGAATTTAGACGCAAAAATTCTAAATAAAATATTAGCCAAAAGACTCCAACAACTTATCACAAAAATAATACACCCTGATCATGTAGGATTCATTCCAGGAATGCAAGGATGGTTTAATATTAGGAAAACCATCAGTATAATTGAGCATATGAACAATAAAACTAGCAGAAACCACATGATCATCTCAATAGATGCAGAAAAGGCTTTTGACAAAGTACAACATTCATTCATACTAAAAACACTAGAAAGTATAGGAATAAATGGAGCCTTCCTTAAAATAGTTGCTAGCATATATTTAAAACCATCAGCAAGTATTATATGCAATGGGGATAAACTAGAAGCCTTTCCAATAAGATCAGGAGTGAAACAAGGGTGTCCACTATCACCCCTCTTATTCAATCTGGTACTAGAAACGTTAGCAGTAGCAATTAGAGAAGAAAAAGAAATCAAAGGAATCAAATTAGGCAAAGAAGTGACCAAGCTGTCACTCTTTGCAGATGATATGATGATATACTTAGAGAATCCTAGGGAATCAGGTAAAAAGTGCTTGAGACAATAAATAAATTTGGCAAAGTTGCAGGATATAAAATCAACCCACATAAATCCTCAGCATTCCTGTACATCTCTAATGAAACTCAACAGCAAGAGATAGAAAGAGAAATCCCATTTAAAGTCATTGTAGACATTATAAAATATTTGGGAATCTACTTACCAAAACAAACCCAGAATCTATATGATCACAACTACAAAACACTTCTCACACAAATAAAATCAGATCTAAATAGTTGAAAAAATATCAATTGCTTGTGGCTGGGTCAAGCTAAATAATAAAAATGACAATTTTACCCAAACTAAACTATATATTTAGTGCCATACCAATCAATTTACCAAAAAACTACTTTGTAGAGTTAGACAAAATAATAACAAAATTTATTTGGAAAAACAAACGGTCTAGAATATCAAGGGAATTAATGAAAAGAAATGCTAGGGAAGGTGGACTAGCTATGCCAGATCTTAATCTGTATTATACAGCAGCAGTCATCAAAACTGCTTGGTACTGGCAGAGGTGTAGAGTAGTGGATCAATGGAATAGATTAGGTGCAGGAGACCCAGCAGTTAATGAATATAGTAATCTATTGTTCGATAAACCCAAAGACCCCAATTTTTGGGATAAGAATGCACTATTTGACAAAAACTGCTGGGAAAACTGGAATACAGTATGGCAGAAAGTGGGCATAGATCACTATCTAACACCATATACCAAAATCAAGTCTAAAGGGGTGCATGATCTAGGTGTAAAGGATGATACTGTAAGCAATTTGGGAAAGCAAGGAATAGTTTACCTGACGGATCTGTGGAGAGGGGAAGATTTTAGGACCAAACAAGAATTAGAGAGCATTATAAAATGCAAAATGGATAATTTTGATTACATTAAATTGAAAAGCTTCTGCACAAACAAAGCCAATGTAACCAAGATCAAGAGGGAGGTGGGAAATTGGGAAAGAATTTTTACAACTTGTGTCTCTGATAAAGGACTCATTTCTAAAATTTATAGAGAACTGAGCCAAATCTATATGAATACAAGTCATTCCCCAATTGATAAATGGTCAAAGGATATGAATAGGAAGTTTTCAGAGAAAGAAATTAAAGATATCTATAAGCATATGAAGAAATGCTCTAAATCACTATTAATTAGAGAAATGCAAATCAAAACAACTCTGAGATACCACATCTCTCCAGTCAGATTGGCTAAGATGACAAAACAAGAAAGTGACAAATGCTGGAGAGGATGTGGACAAATTGGAACGCTAATATATTGCTGGTGGAGTTGTGAACTTATCCAACCATTCTGGAGAGCAATCTGGAATTATGCCCAAAGGATTATAAATAATTTCATACCCTTTGACCCAACAATACCACTTCTAGGGTTATACCCCAAAGAGATCATAGAAGTGGGAGGAAGACCCATATGTACAAAAATATTTTTAGCAGCCCTTTTTGTGGTTGCAAAGAATTGGAAACTAAAGGGGTGCCCATCAATTGAGGAATGGCTAAACAATTGTGGTATATGAATGTAATGGAATATTATTGTGCTATAAGAAACGAGGAGGTGATGGATTTCATAATTACCTGGAGAGACTTATACAAACTGATGCTGAGAGAGAAGAGTAGAATCAGAAGAAATTTGTATACAATCACAGACATACCATATCTGTGATGACCAACTATGACAGACTGGACTCTTTTCAGCAATGCAGTGATATAAGTTAATCCCGAATGACTCAAGAAAGTGAGAAATACGCCATCCAGAGATATACCTATTAAGAACTGAGCCTTAGGGGCGGCTAGGTGGCGCAGTGAATAGAGTGCCGGCCCTGGAGTCAGAAGGACCTGAGTTTGGAGCCGGCCTCCAACACTTAATCCACACAAACAAAAACCTAGCCGTGTAACCTTGGGCAAGTTACTTAACCCCAATTGCCCTAAAGGGGCGGATAGGTGGCGCAGTGAGTAAGAGTGCCGGCCTCGGAGTTGGGATGACCTGAGATCAGATCCGGCCTCAGAAAATGAGCACCCACGCATAAATAATGACTAGCCGTGTAACCTTGAGCAAGTTACTTAACCCCAATTGCTTTTAAAAAAAAAAAAAAAGAACTGAGCCTGAATCCTGATGGAAGCAAACTAAATGATCTTGTTCTTCTCATTGTTTGGTTTTATTTCTTCTTTACCATCTTTCATCCCACCTAGTACAATATGCCTTTGTAATTGGAGTAATGTCTAATATGAATGCATTTGCAGACCCTATAATGTACTATATGCTGTTGTGAGGGGAAGGGGGAGGGAAGTAAAGGAAATTTGAAAATCAAGGAACTATGGAATTGAATCTTGTTAACTGAAACTAAACTAATAAATTAATAAAAAAAAAGATTTAAAAAAAAAAGAGGACCAAATAAACAATGGCCCTTACTGAGAAGACCTATTTGAGAACAGGTAAATGGCAGAGGTTGCAGGGCCTTGTGTTCTCTTGGCTCATTTGAATGTGACAGAATTTATACAGTATTAGTAGGAGAGCATGGACAAAAATTTCTCAGGAGGAGATAGCATCATTGGATTGTGGTCCATACTATTTATGGGGAACAGTACATCAATAAGACCTCAGATCCACTGAAGTTTTGTAGCAATTACAAGCACAATATCTAATATTTAACAGTTGAGGAATTCACAGACTATTGTGGGAGCAATGAGTATGGGGAACATGTAAAGAAATATAGCAATGGTGATCATAGACTTTGAACTGGGAAGGGCCATAGATATCATGTAGTTCAACCTCCTTATTTTACATTTGAAGAAACTGAGGCCCAGAGAAGTCAAGAGACTTGCCCAAGGTCACACAGCTAGTACATGTCAAAGGTGGAATTTGAACTCAGGTCCTTTGACTTCAGAAGTGGTGGTCTTTTCAAACTCAGCACTAAGTGGAAAGAGTGGTCTTTACTGCATCTTGCAGTGAAATTTAGAGTGAGAGAGAAGAATGCTCTGGAAATAAGCAGAGCTGTAAGAGTTTCAGTGATTGTATGAAGGTGAGTAAGAATGAATGAATCCATGCATGAGAGTGTGAGCTTGAGACTGCTGGTTAGTCACTGGGGCCTGGGGGCAGGGAAGGATTTGGTGGGTACATCCTCCTCCTCCTCTGATACAATAAGTCATCACAGTGTTAGTAAGGATGAGAAGAAAAGAATATAAAATGAACGTGTCTGAATCATGGGCTCTAATCTATAAGCCAACACAGTGCAATGGGAAGGGCTGAGTGTGAAATCAGAGGATCTGGGTTTCACAAAGGTTAGGGTCAGAAGGGACTTCAAAGTGGCCATCTGACCATTGACCATGAGTCATTCAGTTTCTGTTTCAAAATATCCCAAGAGGGGAAACGATCACCTCTCAAGTAAGCCTGATCAATTTTAAATCATCTCTAATAGGCAAATTTTCCTGACCTCCTGTCTAAAAGTTCTCATTTGGAAACTTGGGCTCCTTGTTCCTGGTTCTGCCCTCAGGGACCAAATGGAACACATTTAATCCCTCTTTCAAATGACCACCATTCAGATATTTGAAGACTGCTCTTATGTTTCCCCCACCCCAATCTTCTTTTCTCCAGGCTATACATTCAGTGTTCTTCCAACCAATCTTTATACAACTCAAGACCCTTCAATGTCCTGTTTCCCCTCTCAGGTGGTACAATGGACACAATATTGGGCCTACACTCAAGAAGAAATGAGTTCAAATTTTGCCTTAGATATCTATTTAGACTTTGGGCAAGTCACTTAACGTCCATTTGCTTCAGTTTCCTCAATAATAAAATAGGGTTAATAACAGCACCTACATTCCAGTGTTGTAAGAATCAAATGAGATATTTATGAAGTGCCTAGCACAGTCCCTAGAATATAATAGGGGCTTAATAAGTATTTATTTCCCTCCTTCCTTCCTCCTATGAATACTTTCTAGTTTGTCAATGCCCTTCTTAAACGATGGCATCCAGAAATGAACACAACACTAATAAATTATTCGATCAGGGCAGTGTGCAGAAGGACAATAATCTCCTTATTCCTGGAAGCATTACCCTTTAATGCAACTCAAGGTTGAATTTTCTTTTTCTTTCCTTTTTTTTTTTTTTGACTGATATGGTACACTGTTGAGTCATATTGAAATACTTTTCCCAGATAAATTGTTACCTAGCAATGTATTTGTTTGTAACTAAAATATATGATTTCATTGTTATCTCTAGGTGGAGTTTGATATGGCTCCTGGTACATAGTAGGTATTTAACAAATGTTTCTTGATTGAGCAGAGCTATACATAATGATTTATGTTTACATAGTAACTAAATTAAGAACATTTGGTGCATGAGTTGAATTTATAATCTGGAAGGGAGGGCATCTATTTTCCCTGGTGTTAATAATGTGGCTCTCAGAAAGTACTAAATTTTTTCTAAATTGCTAGATAATTTCTATATAGGTAGGTGGATCACAGAAGTGAAATTCCTCCATAATACGGGCTACTCTGGACACATTTCGGAATTTCTTTAGGTGGTACATGCTCTTCTTCCCAAATTGAGAGACTGGTTTTAATCTGATGGTTTCTGAGAAATATTTGGAATGATGTAAATTTGAGAGGTTTGTGGTGGATCTGGCCTCCCTGTTTGCAAATAATTTGACTTCTAATTTGAAGAAGAATCTTCTGAAGGAAGTTTGAATGATTTGGGGAGCATCAGGATCTTTTAAGAAACACTGTTTGGATGACTTAGCTCTAATCTGGGCACAAACAATAAACCTGATAAAAAATTTTTCTTAAGATACACCCATGCTTACATTTTTTTTACTTTATTTTTCTTGGGGGATTTTTTGGTCTATGTTTTCTTTTGCAATATGACTAATGCCTCGTACCCCTGATGTCATGGTCCTCTGAGAAGGAAGCACAAAAAACAACGATATGGAAATATGCTTTGCATGACTACACATGTAAAACATATTAAATTGCTTTCCTTCTCAATGAGGGGGTAGGGAAGAAGGGAGAAAGAGAATTTGGAACTCAAAAATTTAAAAATGAATGTTAAAAATTGTTTTTATATCTAATTGGAGAAAAATAAAATACTAGATAATTTTTTTTTCTTTTTGGAGGGCAATTGGGATTAAGTAACTTGCCCAAGGTCAAACAGCTAGGTTTTTTTGTTTGTTTGTTTGTATGTGCATTAAGTGTCTGAGGCCGAATCCGAACTCAGGTCCTTCTGACTCCAGGACCAGCACTCTACTCACTGTGCCACCTAGCCGCCCTGATAATTTTTAAACTAGGTGAATTAATTTAAAAAGGTACACCCATGTAATATTTTTACCTTCTTCCTTTCTTTTTTATGGTTTGAGTCTTCTCGCACAAAATGATTGATATAGAAATGTTTTACATGCTTGCACATGTATACCTTATATCAGATTGCTTACCACCTCAGGGAGGAAAGAAAGGAGGGATAGGATTTGGAACTCAAAACTTAAAAAAAATGAATGTTAAAAATTGTTTTTACATACCTGTGAGAAACTTGTTTTTCTTATTCTTATTGATATTATAATTATTATTTTATTATATTATTCTAAAAGAGAAGATACATACATGCTTAATTCTAGATTTAGAGAGCTACAAGGGGTCTCATATTTCCAGTACGACCTTCAACTAGAACATGAAGTCTCTTAATTAAAATGCTTATCAAATTGATCTTCAAACTTTCATTTGGTGTCACTGGAATCAGAGAGCAGAGTAACTGAGCCATGGGCACTGGAAGGCAGTGATTGCTGCCAATGGCCTTCCTGAAGGCACTTGTCCTTTACTCTGAGGCTTCATAAAAATGAGGGAGAGCTAGACTTCTCCAAGCTGATGTCAGCCTTGTTCTTTATATGGTGTTAGTTGGACTCTTGTTTTGGAAGGAAATAGAGAGAGATCCAGGTAAGAATTTTTTTTTCATGGCACAACACTCCAACTTAAGGGAATACCATTTATTGGTATATGCCTTGAAGGTTGGTATTCATGTTCTCCTATGTAGCTTATGTCCCTGGGGAGCTGACAATATAGTATAATGGAAAATACACTAGAATTTAGAATCAGAAGATCTGAGTTCAAATCCCAGCTTTTACATTTACTAGGTATGTGGCCTTGGTTAAGTCACTAAACCCCCGAGTTTCAGTTTCTCCTTCTTTAAAAAAGAATTGTATTGAGCGCCGGCCTCGGAGTTGGGATGACCCGAGATCAGATCCGGCCTCAGAAAATGAGCACCCACGCATAAATAATGACTAGCCGTGTAACCTTGAGCAAGTTACTTAACCCCAATTGCTTTAAAAAAAAAAAAAGAATTGTATGAAAGGAGGGATTCTGTGAACTTGATAGCTATATTTCAATATAATTAACTTCCTTTGTAATTCCTACATTTAAAAACTTTATTCTGAGAAGTAATCCACCAGCTTCACCAGTCTGCAAAAAGGGTTGATGATACTCAGAAGGTTTAAGATTGCCAAGACTTCTTCCAACTCTAAATCCTTTGATCCTAATAAAGCTTTCTACCTTAGTCTGTGTTCTGATTTGCTTGAGATCTTAGGCAGGGAATCTATCAAAGGGCTCAGCAAGGATAGCTTGATATCACAAGGTCAAGAGCAGTTGCATTTTGAATGATAACCTTTTAAACCCTCTTCTAGTCTCAAATGTGATAATATTTGGAAAGTATTTAGCACAGTTCTTGGTACATAGCAGGTACTTAGTAAATGATTATTCCCTTCCCTTCCTTCTCACAAGCATGCTTATGTCCATACACCTAGGAAAGTGTCTCAGAGTATGTGGGGGTGAGTAAGTTGTAAGAATACTAGAAAGGTAGGAGGGGGCCAAGTTACAAAGGGCTTTGAGTGCCAAACAGAAGATTTTATATTTTATCCAGAGGTGACAGGGAACCACTGGAGTTTATTAAATATAGTGGGGTGACATGGTCACCTGAGATTTTTTTGTTGTTAAGTTGATTCAGTCATGCCCAACTCTTTGTGACCCCATTTGGGGTTTTCTTAGTAAAGATACTGGAATAGTTTTGCCATCTCCTTCCACAGCTCATTTTATAGATGAAGAAACGGAGGCAAATAAGGTTAAGTGACTTGTCCAGGGTCACACAGCTAGTAAGTATCTGAAGCTGGATTTGAACTTGGTCTTCCTGACACCAGGGCCAGTACTCTATCCACTGTACCACCTACCTGCCCTTTACCTGAGCACTAGAAAGATCAAATAGACAGTTGAGTGGAACATGCACTATGTTTTTTCAGGATGTTATCTCTCCACCAGCACCTAGCACAGTCCATAGCAGGGCTTAATAGACATTTGTATTGTATTATACTGTAGATTACTGAATTCATGGAAATTAGTAATATGCCCAGTACTAACCTGGATAACTCAAATCGATCAATATGTATTGATAACCAAAGGCCCTACAAGCCTTAGCTAATGCTCATTTCTAGGTTGAGTTTGTCTTTGTTATTGTATATGCATCATTCCAGATTAATTTTACAAGCTTTGAAATTAGAGAAGTAGTTGTGTGTGTGTGTGTGTGTGTGTGTGTGTGTGCATGCCAATCGTGACTAATACAACACTGTCCACATATAGCATTTTCTCACATTTTATTCTCCTTCCCTATGCTTCATCCTTTTTGTGGCTGCTTTATTTTTTGTTGGCATGGTCTTGGGCTTTGAAAATAAATCAAATTCTGAAAGTAACAGCTGGCCATCCTAATGAATGACCTTTTGTCATAAAACAAAGTCTTCTCAGATAAGGCTCTATCTGTCCCTGAGGGATATGGTCTGGTACTTAGAGGACCCTGGCATTACACAGCCTCAGAGGGCATCTGGTCCATCCCGTACCTGAATAACACTTTCCCTAAGACTTCCTTATGAGTGGTCATCACACTTGAAGGCCTCTAGTAAGAAGAAACTTGATGGATCACGCCCCTGCCCCGCCCCCCCCATAGCAGACCTTTCAACTTTAGAATAGTTCTAAGAGACTGGAGGGTTTTGCTTGGAGTGAGGCAAAATTTGTCTTTCTGTAATGTCTATCCAGTTGTGTTTAGAACTTTATTATTTATTTTATTTATCTCCAAAACCAGAGTTTGGAGATCTGTGATTGGAAATTGAACTGGTGATTTTCTATTCTCTTCCCTTCCTCCCTCCCTCCTCTCTACTCCCCTAATCAAGAAAATCAAATATTAATCATAGAAGTCAGAAAAATTAAGGTTTTGCTTTGTGTAAAGCCCTGTGCCAATTGCTGGGGAAGATACAAAAACAAAGATACCATCCCTGCCCTCATAATAATAACTCATATTTATATAACTCCTATTTCTATAGTTCTTAAGGAGCTTATGTGGGAGGATACAAGAAATACAGAGATATATAATACAATTTAAAATAGAATGTACCTGGCTGCAAGCAGAACACGGTACTGTGTAGAGTTCAGAAAAGGGAAGATCCTTTTAGGGTGCTGTTTGGTAGCGTGTGGTCAGTGAAGGCTTCAGAGAAGAGGGGACTTTTGAGCTGGGATGTCAACAGGCAGAGATGATAGAAAGTGACTTCTAGAGCTGATGCAATGGTCTGAATCCAGGAATGGAGGTGGGAAAGTGTGGGATATCTGGGGCAGGGGGAGATGCTAAGTAGGCTATTTTGACTGGACCATTAAGTATATGGAGGGAAGCAGTGTAACCAAAGCATGGAAAGGTAGCTTGGGATCATATTGTTTAGACTCTGAATTCTAGATTAAGTACAGGCTTTATTAAGTAGGATAAGGAGAATCACTGAAGTCACATGAGTTGTACTCAACTGTATATTAGAAGACAAGCCAAGAAAGGAAGCAAGGGGGGTATTATCTAGTCCAGGTAAGAGTGGGGGAGGGAAAAAGGCATTTATTAAGTGCTTATGATATGCCAGACACTGCGATAAGTACTTTACACACATTATCTCATTTGATCTTCCCAATAATCCTGTGAGGTAGCTGCTATTATTATCTCAATTTTACAGTTGAGGAAACTGAGAGGGACAGAGCTCAAGTGATTTGCCTGGGGGCAAACAGGTAACTAACAAGTGCCTGAAGTCAGATTTGAACTCAGGTCTTCCTGACTCCAGACCCAGGGCTCTAATCCCTGAGATCATCAACTAAATACTAAGTGCTTGAATTTGAATGGTGCCAGCAATCAGTCAATCAGCTAGTTGCAAGCATTTACTATAGGTTTACTGTGCGCCAGGCACCATACAAAGCTCTAGGGATATAAAGAAAGGTAAAAAGAATGCCCCACCCTCAAGGAGCATGGGAAGTGAGCAGGAGGAACTAGGCAAAGGAGATGCTGCTGCCTTGTTTCAGCTGAATTACAGCGTTATTAGTCTTTTTCCCCCAATGATAGCTAATGTTTATAAAATGCTAACTATGTGCCAAAGTGCTTTATTTGATCCTCACAACAACATTGGGGAGGTAGGCATTATTATTATCCACATTTTACCAACGAGGAAACTGAGTCAAATAGGTTAAGTGACTTGCCAAGGGTCACCAAGCTAGTACTAAGGCAGGATTTGAACTGGGGTCTTCCTGATTTCAAGCTCAGTGTTCTACCCATTGTATCACTTTGCTGCTCTAAACTAGGATGATTCCAGATTAAGACATTTAACTGAATGTCTTGAAATCCCAATTCATTTTTGCAAAAGGCCTTGCTTTCTCACTTTGTACAGGGCCCCCTTGCTCGGTTCCCCTAACTCCTCCTGTCCATATTAACTCTCTCTTCCTCTCACTCCAGGAAAAATTCTGTTCTTTACTATGGATGATTTTCCCATAGTCTGTCATGGCAGGGGAGGAGTCTGCGGCATTTGGGTCAGCCAGCAGCATAAACCGGTTCATTTCTTGTGAGAAGGATTTGTCATGCCACCATCTGGGGGCTGTTCTCATTTGTGCATTCAGTCTCCACAGCACAATCCCAGAGGGAACACGATCTGACATATCAATTGTCGCAAGCCCCCACCACAGCTATTAATAAGAGCAAAAAGAAAAAAAAAACTCTTGTGGTTCCTGAATAAAGATTCTCTATGGGATTTTATCACTGTCAAATGTCAAACTAAGTATGGCGCTCTCAGAACTTTCAGAAAAGCCTCTGATTGGCCGCCATTTGTGGACCAGGGTCCACCACTCCCTATATCCTCTGGGGGAACTGGTATATAATAATGTTGCTCAGAGGAAGAAATCATAGACATACATAAGACATACACACAGAGACATACATAAGGTGTTTTACAAGTTTTAAAGTGATTTTTAACATGTCATTTGTTGTTATTGTTAACATTTCCTCCTTGCAGAATCATGAACTAGAGGCAGCTGTTAGTTGATATAGTGGGATAGAATCCTGGACCTGGAGTAAGGAAAACCTGAGTTCAAATCCTGCCTCAGATATTCATTAGCTCTGTTGCCCTGGAAAAGTCCCTTAACCTCTTCCAGCCTCAATTTATTTCCATTTTAGAATATCTAGATGGGGGGGGGGAGGAAGGAGAGGGAGGGAGAGAAAATTTGAAACTCAAGGGACTGTGGAACTGAATGTTGTAAAATAAAAATAAACAAACAAACAAACAAACAAAGAATATCTAGATGCTTAGTTTTCTCGGTGGCACAGAGGGCCTGGAGTCAGGAAGACCCGTGCTCATATCAGACTTCAAATATTAGCCTTCTGACCCTGGGCAAAATGACTTCACTACTGTCTGCCTCAGTTTCTCAACTGCAAAATGGGGCTAAAAGTAGCATTTACCTCACAGGGTTGTTGTAGGGATCAAACTAGATGATGCTTGGGAAGGACTTAGCATAGTGCCTCGTGCATAGCAGATTACTTTGTATATGGTTTTGATTTCTTGATCTGTATAGATGTCGCTTCCTCCCAATAGACAGGGATTTATGAGCAAAGACTGTTTCATTTCTGTCTTTGTATATTAATGCCTTGCACAGTGCTCAGTATATAGTAAATTCTTCACAAATGCTAGTTGAATTGAATCAGAAAATTGGAATTAGAATAACTCCTTTTCAAGCCTATTTGGTTGTTGTTTTATTTTTTGGTTGTTTTTTGTTTTTTGTTTTTTTTTTTTGAGACTAGGTCTCCTAGACTCCCAGGGCAGTACAGACCCACTCATGGGCCTGATCCCATCACTGATCTGTTTGGAAGTTTAAATACTTCTTAGGCAGCCTTGGTGCCTTAGGCAGACATGCGGGTTCCAAATTTGGTGCAGACACCTAGTCAACTTTAGTAGCTCCCAAAGTAAAGGGATTCACCAAGTCTCAGCCTCCCTGGGTAGCAGGGATTATAGGCTTGCATTACCACGCCTTACTGGAGTCTATTTATGTTTGATTTTAGTAAAAACTTGTTAACTTGTTCAATTATTTCAGTCATGTCTGACTCTCCTTGACCCTGCTTGGGGTTTTCTTGTCAAAGATGCCAGAATGGTTTGCCATTTTCTTCTCCAGCTCATTTTACAGATGAAGAAACTGAGACAAAGTTAAGTGACTTGTCCAAGGTCACACAGCTAGTAAGTGTCTGAGGCCAGATTTGAACTCAGGAAGATGAGTCTTCCTGACTCCAGGCTTGGCATTCTATCCACTGTACTACTTAGCTGCCTCTTAATAACTAGAGCAGTTGTAAAAGTGGATTGAACTGGAGTAGCTAGGTGGTGCAGTGAATAAAGCACTAGCCCTGGAGTCAAGAAGAGCTGGCCGCAGATACTTAACACAAAAACTAGCTGTGTGACTTTGGAGGTCTTTTGTTTGCTTGTTTTTTGGAGGGGGGAGGCAGGGCAATTGGGGTTAAGTGACCTGCCCAAGATTATACAGTTAGTAAGTGTTACATGGGGCAGCTAGGTGGTGCAGTGAACAGAGCACCCATCCTGGAGTCTGGAGGACCTGAGTTCAAATCCAGCCTCAGACACTTAACATGTATTAGCTGTATGACCTTGGTCAAGTCACTTAATACTGGGGCCTCAGTTTTCATCTCTGTAAAATTAAGGGTTAGACTAGTTGATCTCTATGGCCCTTGTCAGTTCAAAATCCTAAAGCCATCCTAAATTCTGCTGTTCAGTCGTTTTTCAATCTCGTCTGACTATTCATGATCCCATTCAGTATTTTCTTAGCAAGGAAACCAGAGTGGTTGCCATTTCCTTCTCCAGCTCATTTTACAGGTGAGGAAACTGAGGCAAACAGGGTTAAATGACTTGTTAGTCACATAGCTAGTAAGTGTCTGAAGTCAAATTTGAACTCAAGTCATCCTGACTTTATTCACTGTACCACCTAGCTGCCCCTCCTAAATCCTAAATCCACTTAATAGCAAACCTTGGTTCTGCCTCTCTCTACCTACCTGCCCCCACCTGCACCCCCACCCCACTTTGTGATGGTTTTGACCTGGACTTTGCATATGATTTTGCTGCTATCACAAGCCCATTTAGCTCCAAATTCAGCAATCTGGCTTCCATTAAGACCTTGCAACTTAGTACCTGACCCTTGAAATTCCAAACTTCCTTACATTCTTTTCCCTTTCACGTACTCTAAATTCAGCAACACCGGCCTTCTTGCTATTGCTTACACATCACACTTTATTTACTGATTTTCCTGATTTTCTAAAAGACTTGCCTCAAACCCTATCTTCCTCAAGAAGTCTTTCTCAGTCCTTAATGTTAGTGCCTCCCCTCTCAGATTAGCTCCAATGTGTCATTTATCTATTTTTATGTACATAATTGTTTACATAATGTCTATTAGAAAAGGAGGTTCTTGAGAGCAGTCACAGTTTTTGCCTTTCAAATTTGAACTCAGGTCCTCCTGCCTTTATCTTTTTCTTTGGATCATACTTAACTGAGGTGCCTCTCAGATCCTGTATCGCTGGCCAATGACTATTACTTGTTCACTATCATCCTGTGTCCCCTTCTTCCCCTCTCCACCCTTATCACCTGTGCTAGAATGTCCTAACTGAACATCTCCCTCATCCTCCCCCACTCTGGAGATGATTCAGTCAATACCATAGAATTTGAGAAATCACAGACTCTCCTAGGCCATTCCCAGGTCCTATCAGGCCAGAGGAAACATCATAATCACTTAACTGATCAGTTTTTCAAACAAGCCAAGCATATAGATGTAACCTGATTTGCATCTAAAAGGTAGATTTATGTAATTGGGTAGAGATTCATAGAGATTCTGCACTGATTCTGCCCCCACTTATAGAGAGCAAGACTCTTAACAAAGGGCTGGGGGTGTGTAGTTCCCAACCCTGCAGTTGGAAAGTTTCCTTTCTTCTTTGTGGCTCCCAGTGTACCCTCATGCTGCACACAAAGGGATCCCCAGCAGCATAAAGACACAGTCAACCACAAGTGTTTATGAGAACTAACATTAAATATGGATATTTATGTCTTACAGAAATAAGGTTGTGGTGGAGCAGGGACCCTGGGTCCTCTCAGCTGGTTCCTCATATTAGGGCAAGAGCCTACAATAAAACACACATGGTCATGGATGTGACAGGCACCACCTGCTACCCATGTTGTGTCACCATGTGGGATGACTTCCACCTTTCCCTTCTCTCCTCATTCTCTTCAAGAGTAATCCTCAAAAAACTCTTATCGTAGTTGTGGGGTAAAAACCTTCCCCCTACATCTAATCTGAGGGTTCATCTCACATCTTTGCTCTCTTTCCAAACTGGGAAGACCTACAAATCCCAGGAGATTTTGTGATCATACCTGGCAAGGGATTGTTACATAGATAAATAATAACATATTTCTATAGGACTTTATCATTATAAAACCCCTCACAGGCTTGATTTCATTTCATCCTCATAAAAACCTCTTGAGCTACCATAAGGACCATTGTGACTATTTTGTAGATATGGAAATAATAACTGACATTTCTATAGCATTTTAGATACATTCACATTTGACATTTACAACACCCCTAAGCACAAAATGCTGCAGATACCCCCATTTTACAGATGAGAAAACAGAGGTTGAGAAAAACTAAGTGATTTGTCCATCATCACACAGCTACAATGGTAGGTATAATAGCCAGGCTTGAATTCTAAGTCTTCCAGACTCCAAATCCAGGATTTTTAAGGCAATAACATACTAGCTCACTGGGGGAACTAAACCTCTGAAAGGGGAAGTGACTTGCTCTGGATCACATAGCCAGTAAGTGGCAAAACTGAGACAGAAAGCCAGATTTTGTGAGTCTTGTCCATGACAGTATCTACAATACTCCCTACATGCTTTCAAGTCAGAGAAGATGAGAGTTCTATAAAAGCTATGAACAGAAGTACAGCATGAATATTACTCAAACCATTAAGGTCATTGGTATATCCATTGGCCAGAATGATCAGCCATCTGTCACACTCTCATCTCATTCATTTTATTTAAATATGTTTTTTTAAATGAACAAAAATCTATTTTCTCTCCCTTCCACCTCCCTATTGAGAAATATAACAAATATTCAGTTAAGCAAAACAAGTCCTTATGTTTGCCATGTCTAAAAAGTTTATGTCTCAATCTGTACCCTGGGTCCAATCAACTGTCAGGAGGCCTCTTTCCTTAAATATTTTACCAACTAATGCTATTTTTTTGTTTTTATAGAATTTTTATAGAATTCCAGAAACTCAAATCTGAAAGCATCCTCAGAAGCTAGTCCAGCCCATGCCTGAACAAAAAGTTCTTTTTATGATCACTGCTGGTCACTCACACTCTGTATAATGGTCTTCAGCGATGTGGAATACCACCTTGGTAAGGACAGAACCTTGAATAACTCTGGATAAGAAGTATCCCATGCAGGAGACCCCTAAGGAATGGGCAAAGAGTAAGGGGTCATGGTGTGATGTCAAAGAAGCCAAGGAGGGGAAAGAATTTAAAGAGGTGGGCTGTAGTTGAGTTATTCTTAGGTCAAAGGAAATTAAAACCTGAGAAGAGGCCTTTGGATTAGTCAGTAAATATGTCACTATTCTTTTTTTTTTCTTTTTGGAGGGGGAGGAAGGGCATTTGGGGTTAAGTTACTTGCCCAAGGTCACACGGCTAGTAAGTGTGTCAAGTGTCTGAGGCTGGATTTGAACTCAGGTCCTCCCGATTCCAGAGCCAGTGCTCTATTCACTGTACCACCTAGCTGCCCCTCACATTATTCTTTCTTTGGAGAATTGTGACTTATTGTTTTTGCCTTCACAACATCTCTTTCACCCTTCCTCTTCATTCTCATACCACTGCTATCCTTGTTCAGACCCTTGTCCCCTCTCACCTGGAATATTACATTGGTCTCCTAATTTGTTTTCCTGTCTGAAGTTTCTCTTCTCTTCAGTCTATCCTCTACAAAGCTTTTTTAAAAATACTTTTTAGACTGTGAGATCCTTGAAATCAAGGGTTGATGGGGTATTTTTGTTTGTTTTGGTCTTTCTTTGTATCCCCAGCACTTAGCACAGTGTTTGGCACATAGTAGGTGTTTAATAAATGCTTACTGACTAACTAGTTAGAATGGCAAAGATGGAAGCTAGACTATAAGAGACTAAGGTTGGACTATAGTGGGTAAAAATGGAGTCACTCATTCAAAAATTTGTTTCTGAGAAGAAGATAAGAAATAGATATAGCATCAGATTAGTCCAAGGTTCTCTTTAAGCTAAGAAGATATGTTCTTACTTGAAGTCTAGAAGAAAGGAATTGAGACAGAGAGATTGAAGATCCTAGAGGGAAAAAAACATAAGATGGGGAGTAAGGATTCTCAATGAAAGTGGAAAGAAAGGGGGCTGAGAGAACTTTGGAAAACTTCTGAGGCTGGCAAGGACTTGCTTAGAAAATGGAAGAAGAAGAAGAAGAAGAAGAAGAAGAAGAAGAAGAAGAAGAAGAAGAAGAAGAAGAAGAAGAAGAAGAAGAAGGAGGAGGAGGAGGAGGAGGAGGAGAGAGGAGGAGGAGGAGGAGGAGGAGGAGGAGGAGGAGGAGGAGGAGGAGGAGGAGGAGGAGGAGGAGGAAGAGGAGGAGGAGGAGGAGGAAGAGGAGGAGGAGGAGGAGGAGGAGGAGAGGAGGAGGAAAAAAGAGGAAGAGAGAAGGAAGAAAAGAGCAAATGAAAAGGGAGAAGGGTATCTTCAGTTTCCAAAGCTCTTAAGGTATCATGCATACAGGCTTTTGGGGCCCTTGAATCTCACAGAGCTCCAAATTAAATGCTTCCTGAAATTTCCATGGAGTCATCTGCCCTTCTATTTAATCTTTAAAATGAAAGCTGAAGGGGCTGTTGATCATTTTCATTGACTTCAGGATATGATAGAAACCTTATAGGCCTCTAATTTCCTAAACCCTGTCTCATCTCCATTCTTGAATATTGATGACATATTACTGTTTACCTTCTGGCATCTAAGTTTAATCATCCATGCTTGATGAATTCCTCAACATTTCCTATTTGATTTGCTTTTTGGATTCCTGAATGAATATTACTGTCTGCAGAAGGGGTGAGGTTTAAGCCTGTGAGCCATTGAATTATGTGCCAGGTCTGCTCCCATGTATTTTTGCTACTCAATGCATCTCCCTTTCCCCTCAAGGGAAGGATCTGGGCAGATGCATTTCATCATAGCAAAAGCAGAAAGAACACGTATTCATATGGCAAAGAGAATACCTTCCCTCATTTTGGTGTGGCTCTATCTAATATTATTGTAGCATCTGTAAAAATAGATAGAAAAAGGCACTTAGGAGAGAAAACAGTAAGTGTGAGCAACCACAATGAATTATAAAAGATGTCATGCGGAGAAACCAAATAAATCTCTCCTAATATTTTTAGCATACTGTGTTTCCATTCACTAACTCAATGGGAGCCTCAGCAGCTTTACCTGGTAGCTTATTAATGCTTACTTGATTGTTTTAAGGAAAATAACTTCAGAGTTTTTATTTTAAAAAATCATAAAAAAAAACCAGTGCTAAGATGACTTAAGCCATTGTACTGTGTTAGCTTTTAAGAAGCAATTTTTATAAAGTGTGGCTTCCAACCTTCTTTTACCTGAAGTCCGGGGATTTTCTTGGCTCCTGGAAATTCACACCCTTCAAATCCACTAATATTTTTCTGTCGACTGAATGCAGAGAACTATGCTGGTTAGATGCTGGGGAAGATATATATCTTAGATATCAGATGGTCCCTGCTCTCAAGGACATTTGGAGGAATAGATACCAACACACAAACCCCTAAAAACTTATAACACAAAATAATGCATAAGTGCACCAGGAAGGTGTGAGTAAAGTGCTGTGTTAGATATAAGGGGGAAGATAGAGTTATCAAGGTTGTAGGAGACAGGGAGTGGCAAGGAAGTTTGAGGGATATTCCTGAAAGAAATGTTTGACTTGTACTTTAAAGGAACTATACAAATTCAGTAGGCAAAGAGGGGAACACCTCATTTTTATTAAATCCATTCTGTAACCATTTCTCTCCCTTTCTTATCAATTCATTCAACAACAACAAAAAGCATATATACTAAGTACTTACCAAGTACCAGACATTTGTGCTAAGTATTAGAGAAACAAAAGACAGTAATGAAATAGTCCTTGTGCTCAAAGACTTGACATTCTGCTGGGGTAACAACATGTACCCAACTAAGTGATTCCAAAGTTGCTGTTGTTGTTTGTCCTTTGTTTTTTTTTGTTAATCATGGCTTTCAGGTAGTCCAGTAATTTTAATATTCTCTCTCCTGGATCTATTTTCCAGGTCAGTGATTTTTTTTCCAATGAGATATTTCACATTACATACTATTTTTTCATTTGTTTGGATCTGTTTTATAATATCTTGATTTCTCATGAAGTCATTAGCTTCCAATTGCTCTGATCTGATTTTGAAGGAGTTATTCTTTTCAGTGACTTTTTGAAATTCCTTTTCCATCTGGCAAATTCAGCCTTTTAAGGCATTCTTCTCCTCATTGGCTTTTTGGGCCTCTTTTGCCATTTGAGTTAGTCTATTTTTTAAGGTGTTATTTTCTTCAGTGTATTTTTGGGTCTCCTTTAGCAGGCTCTTGACTCACTTTTCATGATTTTCCTACATCATTCTCATTTCTCTTCCCAATTTTTCCTCCACTTCTCTTACTTGATTTTCAAAATCCTTCTTGAGCTACTCCATGGCCTGTAACCAGTTCATATTTCAGTTCCCCACTGACCTTTTACTTTGTCTTTGGTGTTTGTGGGTTGAGAAGTCTGGAAACTGCCACAGCTGCTGGTGATTCACTCTCCTGAAGTCTGCTTTGGCCACTGATTGGGGCCACCCAGGGGCTAGAACCATGAAGCTCATGCAGGACTGTGCTGGGCTTCCAGCTCACTTCTATAGACCCTTCCTGTCCACCTGCCAGGCTGCCTTTAGTGGACAATTTGTTTCTCTCTGTCACTTTGTGGGTTCTGTAGCTCTAAAGTTTGTTTAGAGTCATTTTTTTACATGTATTAAAAGTGATTGGAGTGGGAGCTCATGCCAAGTGTGTGCTTCTACTCTGCCATCTTGGCTCCATCCCTGTCCTTTCTTCTTAAAGGGGATCAATGACATAAGAAGGGTGATGTCTTGACTTGAAAGTGCAATTGGTTTTAAGTGAGGCAGAGCTGGGCAAAGTCACCAGCCTCACTCTCTCCTCCAGGGTCATTTGAGTTGAATGGCAAGACAGGTCAGGATGATTGGAGATGACCCCAGATGAAATGGGAGACCTTGACCCTTTTTAAGGTCTTTAAGGTCTTTTGCAAATCTTGGTTTGTCTGCAGCAATACCCATTTGGTGATTTAAGCCAAGATACTTGACCATGCCTTAAACCCAAATCACTCTGACTCCAAAGTACAAAGTGAAAGCAGAGTATTTTGGGTGAAGAGGGCAGTTACAACTGGAAAGGGTCAGGATAGGTTTCATTCACAGAGGCAGCAATCCTTGAACTAAGCCTTGAAAGAAGGCAGGGATTTTAAGAGGAGGAGGTAAAGAGAGAATGTGTCCCAGGAATGAAGGAAAGCTCCTGAAAAGGTCCAGAGAGGGGTGACAGAATGTTGTCTTAGAAAAATAGAAAGGAGATGAGTTTGACTGATACAGATAGCTCTCTTGGACTATTGGATGGGGTGGGGGAAGGGAGGGGAGTTGTAACGTGGAAGAGAGCTTAAATTAGCTCTTGCTTGGTGCCAGAAATAGGTACAACAGGTGGAAGTCATGTAAGGGAAAACTTGCTAACAATTTGAGTTATCTCAATGTGGAGTGGGTTACCTTGGGGAGATAGAATCTCCTTCTTGAAGGTCTTCAAGCAGAGGATGGTAGAGAAGATTTCTTGATCAAGAATGGATTGAAATAGATGAACCACTGATGCCCCTGCTAACTCTCAAATTCTGTGATCAGAATTTTAGTTTTTCAAATGACTAAACCACATAATCTTGACAATTTGTTTGACCTTTCTGACCTTCAGTTTTCTCCTCTGTAAAATAAGCGGTTTGAACTATGGCTGTCCAGCTCTCAGGTGCCTTTGAGCTCTAATCTAAATCCTATCATCACATGACTACTTTTAATGATCCTATAATTCATTGCTTTCTGTGCCAGCTTTGGCCAACAGTACTCAGAAATAATTAATATGTTCAAGTGACCTATTCTGCCCCAAATTGTAACTTTTCCTATTTTTTCTTCTTCTTCAGATCTCAAAATTTCCACTTTAAGAAATCTGTCAGTCTACAGCCAAAACATTGCGCAGCCTCATTGCTTATGAAGGAATGGAAAATCCTCTGGACAGCATAGTTAACTTCCGTTTGAAAATAATGACGTTGGTCTCTGCTTATCTGAATTCCTCCAAAGATGAGGCTTGGCTTCTAAGTCCCTGAGATCAAGGATGAAATCCATGAGGGAGTGGTTGTCACCATACCTAGAAGAGTCTAAGCCTAGGGCTTTATCTATCTCTCCCTGGATGTTTGAAATGTACTAAATTCTTTGCCTGGGTTTTTCTTAAGGAAATTAATGTCCAATGAAAGGATCTGAAGGGCCATAAAAGGAATGAGAAGTCATGCTTTTTAACCACATACTAGGCATAATATGATTCAGTGTGGTGTACAGAAAGAACACTAAACTGAAAGTCAGGAAACTCTCATTTCTCCCTCTAAACTCACTGTGTGACCTAGAGCAAAGCCTTTCCCCTCTTCTAAATGTATCCTTCTGTAAAATTGCAAAATGAGGGGGTTAGATAAAGTAATTATGTTTCCTTCATGCTTATTTTTGTATCCCCAGACCTTAGCATGGCTAGCATAAATTTTAGCCGTGACAATTTCATATGGAATAAAAGCTTTCATTAGCTCTTGGGGGCTATTTTCCATATTAATGAGATTAATTAAATTAATTAATTAATTAATGAGATTTCCTATGTCTTCCTATGAAATCTCATTTATGCTAATTAAATAAAATGTTGTTGAAATTTCATTCATTTCATTTCTTGAAAATAAGCATAGTTAATGAGATTTCTTATATGTCCAGACTTTAGGGATACCCTGTACATATGCACTCACACGTGCACACACACACACACACACACACACACAATATAGTGTGTATATGTGTATCTACAGTTGTACACACAAACGCTCACACACCCAATTGTCTTATGATAAAATGTAAAGAGTATCCAGTTGAATTTAGAAGGAACCAGGAGACCTGGGTTGAAATTCTAGATGTGATACTTATCAACCGTGAATTTCTGAGCTCCAAATGCTCACACTGAAAATTAGACAATTAGTTCTCACAAATCAGTTTGAACTGGCAGCAGCACACCTCTGCTTATAACCCTTCTCTGGCTAATAGAGTTTCACAAATGAGGGATTAATTAATAGGTTACAATAAGAGCACCCCAGAATGTCCAGTGTAGGGGATGTGGTCTGGGAACAGTGAACTGCAACATCATTGCTTTCATAACATTGTTTCTATGGAAGCACCATCTCATGCCATGTTGTTTCTTTTAATGTATTTTCAAATACATTATGATTATACCTTTTTGAGTCTTCCTCAGCATGTTCAGGTCTTGTACATAGCCTTTACACAGGGAAAGTGTTTAATAAATACTGGTTAAATAATTGAATTATGAGATAAATTTGGAACTAGAACTGGCAAAAGTGGAAGAACATAGATTAGTATGATGGGGAGTGGGTGGGCGGGAGTGTAGGGAGTGGGGAAGAAGACAGGATAAGAATTAGGTTTAGCCAAGTCAGGTCCTGTTCTACAAGCTCAGTGTCTACCTTTAGGAATACATTTTTCTATCTGTATCTAGAAGGAAATTTAGAGATTGTCTAAGCCAATCCCTTAATTTTACAGATGAAGAAATGGAGATGTAAAGCTGTTAAATGACATGCTCAAGATAGCACACAGACAGACGCAGTTACTTAGATCATAGTGTCAGTAAGGCCAGGGATTCTGACCTGAGACTCAGGGGGTCCACTTATTTTTAGTCAATTCCATGATTACAAATAGCACCCAAATAGAAGGCTGAGTGAAAAATTCCATATTGTATATTATTGGAAGAAAGGCAACTTCTTTACCTTTCTTATTCAAAAAGTTCCCAAGTCCTGTTCATTTTACCTCCAAAATGTGTCCTCAAGCGATCTCCTCCTTTCCAATTCCATTGTAACCACTCTAATACAGGACCATAGATTTAGACTTGGAAAGAACGTTAGAGTCCAACCCCCTCTTTTGACAGATGAAGAAACTGAGGTTAAGAGATTTCCTTTAGTGTTACATATGTAGTAAGTGTCTGAGGCAGGGCTCAAACTCTAGTCTTCCAGCACTCTGTCCACTGCATCATCTAATTTAACATTGCCTAGATTACTTCAATAATCACTTAACAGATCTTCCTACCTCCCCCTGCCCCACTTCCATTCATCCTTTATAACATGGATGAAACAATTTTTCTCATCCAGAGATCTGATTATGTTAATCCTCTACTCAAAATTCTTTAATGACTTCCTACTACATATTGAACAAAGTCCAAATTCCACAGCTTGATGTTTATAGCCCTTCACAATCTGTCAATAATCTATTCTTCCAGATACATCTTATACTTCTTTCTACAAAGTCTAAAATTCAATGCTTATAGGAATTACATCTAGAAGGGTACCAAGTCTAGCTGTTCTACTTTGTATGTGAGGAAACAAGCTTACAGAGGTTAGATTATTTGGCCAAGATCCCATAGTCAAAATGTTGGAGAAATAGGATATGCTTTTCAGATTGTCTGACTCTATCTCCTCCTCTATTTTCTTTCCACTGTACCTTGTAACCTCACTTTCTCATCATGTCCTCTGCTCTTGTCACCACGGTGTCTTTGCTCACACTGTTCTCAATGCTCAAAATTTTTGACCTATTGAATTCCTACACATCCTTGAAACATTAATTCAAATGTTTTCTTTGTGAAATTTTCCCACTGGATAATAACCTTCCCCTCATATACCGCTTCATTCTGCACTGTTGTATTGCTACAAGATATGGAACACAATGGTCTCTGAAGAATTAAAAATGAAAATCACTTAGAGGCCAATGGAAAGATATGTGATGGGCATGGGCAGACTGCAATATGTAATCAAGGAAAAGAATTACATAAACTGATGCAAAGTGAAATGAGCAGAACCAAGAAAACATTGTACATAGTAACAGTCTTATTGTACAATGAAAAACTGTGAATGACTTAACTATTCTCAGCAATACAATAATCAAAGACAATCCCAAAGTATTCATGAAACACACCAACCACCTCCAGAAAACAAACTGATACTGTCTGAATATAGAACAGAGCATACTATTTTATTTCTTTTCCTTCCTTTTTCCTTCCTTCCTTTCTCTTTTTTCTTTCTCCTTCCTTCCTTCCTTTCTCTTTTTTTCTTTCTCCTTCCTTCCTTCCTTCCTTCCTTCCTTCCTTCCTTCCTTCCTTCCTTCCTTTTTCCTTCCTTCCTTCCTTCCTTCCTTCCTTCCTTCCTTCTTCCTTCCTTTCTTCCTTCCTTCTTCCTTCCTTTCTTCCTTCCTTCTTTCCTTCCTTTCTTCAAGTCTTTTTGCACAAGATGACAAATATGGAAAAGATTTACATGATTGCACATGTATAACCTAAATCAGATTGCTTACTGTCTCAAGGAGAGAGGAGGAATAGAATTTGGAAATCAAAACTTAAAAGAGAAAAGGCACAAATGCTAAAAATTGTTTTAATATGGAACTAGGGAAAAATAAAATCCTATTTTAAAAAAATGTAATCAAGGAGGAACTTTGAGAAATAGGAAAAGGTGCCATCTAAATAATGAATGATAAGAAAAGAAGATGGTCTGATCATATGGTGAAGATAAGGATGATAAGTGGACAGGCTGAATGTTTCAGTTAGTCAATAGCATTTAATAAATGTCTAGTATGTGCCAGCTTCTGTGTGCTAAGCACTGTCTTCATGTTATTAGGAGAAATCAAGGAAGGCTTCCAGCATGTTGGGTGTACCTTTTATGTTTTAACTTAACAAAGGACACAGACAAGATTCACACAGGATGGGCAGGCATAGATGGGTTATCTTCTCTCCTCACCAGACTTTAAGATCCATGAGGGCAAGGAACTGTGTTTTATCTAAACTTTTCCATACTCCCAAGGTCTCATATAGTGCTCTACACCTAACAGCTATAGAATGAATGTTTACTGGATTAAGAAAGCAGTATTTGAGCTGGATTTTGAAGGATATGTCAGATGATAACATTTCACAGTAACATAAAAAGAAAATTCCAGGAACAAGGAGCAATGTGAGCCAATATAGGAGTAATTTGTATGTTTTAGCTCAGTCCCACAGACACAATTCTGTCCACCTTTCAAAATACAAGGCAATTGAGGTCATTTGGAATAAGAGAGACTGTTGGGTTAAACCAGTGCTGACCTCCATGAAAAATAGTCTTATAAGTCATAATGTTCTTACTCAATCACCTCTTTTCCTTTCAGATCTTGAAAGTAGCTTCCAAACATCAAAATGAATAGCAAGCCATTTTAACCTTGTGATACTTTTCACATTATAATTTTAACCTTGGCCTCCAGGCATTATTTAACTATGACAGAATTCTATTGATAGGCGTGTTTTGTTCCTAGTAGCCATGAGCAATTCAAAGGCATTGCTTCTTACCAGGGCTGCTGGTCTGGTTCTCAGCTGATAAATTCGTTAGACTTATTCCTGGGAGCTACTTAATTTATCGTAGTTATATATTAGATGGTGTTTTGGGTTTGTTTTTTTGTTTGTTTGTTTTTAGTCTGTCCTCTTACTTTGGCAGACATTGGGATTCCAAGAGAGACAGGACACTGTCTTAGCAGGTACTACCATAGGACTAGGGAAGGGACTATTTCCATTTATGTCTTTGTATACCTAGCACCTAGCAAAGTACCTGGCACAGAAGATTCGGGCTCAAATCCCACTTTTGACACTATCTGTGTCATCCTGGACAAGTTACTGCTTCTTGGAGCCTGGTTTTAGTAATCTATCAAATTAGGTGGGTTGGACTAGATGGCTTCTTAGGTCTCTACTGGCTTAAGATCAGAAATCTTTTAATCCTGTTACATAGTAGTAAGTTAATAAATATTTGTTAAATATTTATTAATCACTTCGTGTGTGCTAGGAAATGTGCCAAGCATGAAAGAAACAAAGGAAGAAAAAAAGAAATTAATGAAGGAAGGAAGGAAGGAAGGAAGGAAGGAAGGAAGGAAGGAAGGAAGGAAGGAAGGAAGAAATACAAGTCCTATCCTAAGAGCCTTCATTCTAACGGGACAGACAACAGGCAAATAACTATGTACAAACAAGATGTGGACAGGATAAATTGGAGATAATCTTAGAAGGAAGGCCCCAGCATCAAGCAGACCTGGAGAAAGCTTCTTGCAAAGGGTTGTATTTTAGCTGAGACGTGAAGGAAGCAAGGAAAACCAGGAAGTGGAGATAAGGTTGTTGGTAGTGGTGGTCCTTTGTTTCAAAGAGGATCAGTGACATCATGGGGTGGTTTCTTTTATTGCTGGCTGAAGAGAGGCCTTCCAAGCCTTACATTTCCATGTCTCAGGATATCAACTTAATATTACAAAATATCAAAGGTTCAGTCCTAAGCTAACCTAACAAATCCCCTTAATAAAAATAATTTCTTCTGTGAAGTTTGGTTTCAGTCACAGAGCCTCACTTGAGGACCTAGAGGGTCACATGTGGCCTTGAGGCCACAGTTTCCCCACCCCTGTGATAGGAGATAGAGAAAAAATTTTACTTTAATGCTATATGTGGGGAGGATCAATATCCCCCACCCACAACATGTGTAAGGAATCTATGCTATTGTTAGAGTTGGTACAGAAAATTTTCTTATATGCAGAAGTACTTATGTCCTGTGTAGACCCAGAAAAGGAAAGAGAGGTAGGTGGGCATCAATGCCCAGGAATCCTCCCTTGCTTCCTAGTGCCATGGCTGGGGGCTTTTCAATTCACCCTGAAGTTTAAAATGTAAAAAATCATTCTCATGCATTATTTTACAGATGTGTTTATCGTCCCAGCCAAGTGCTAAAATTGAAGAAAATATCTGAATTAGATTCTGCTCCATTTCCCATTAAGTTTTTTGTCTATTTCCCAACTTTGTCTTGACTCAAAGGGAAAATGCATTTAATTTATAGCTTAAAGGTCATTTCTTTCATGAAATCAGAATTAAGGAAATAATTTAAAATAATTTCTCATGTGGCTGGGCATCCAATGTTTCTTCTAACTAGCTCTGAATTCCCAACCTAGTTCCCAACTTCTTTTTGACCAAGGGTCAAATGATCTCAAATATACTGACAGAAGAAAGTTACTATTGATTGTCTGCCACAATCTTAAAATGGTGAAGCATACTGCCTCATTGCATCCTAAATCCTGAAGCAGCAGCCAAGTTCATTGGCTGATTGCTAGGAGAACTTTGGAGCCAGAAGCTCACAAAGGTCCCATCATCCAATATTTCTGGTCTAATGAAATCACATTGCAAGTAGTCCCTGCTGTGTCTGTCTGGCATCAGTTTTCCACACATCCTTCTCAGGGTCTCTTCTGATGATTTTCCCACCCAAGTGGTGGCTATGGTCCTGGCAATTTTTGGCAGTTCTAGATCACAGCTCCTGATGCCTAGGGATCTCCAGGAAGGAAGGGCAGGGGGAGGAAAGGAGGGAGAGGAGAGACAAAGAGACAGATAGATAAAGACAGAAAGAGGGACACAGATTCAGGAAGGGGTAACAGAGATAGAGCAAGGAATATAGAGAAACAAATAAAGAGATGGGGAAGGGAGGGAGAGGGAGAGTCTTACTCAAGGAGACTGACAGCTTTCATCCAACACCTAGGGAGCTGTGCTACCCAGCTTCCCTCTCTGGTGTGGTCCCACTGAGGGACTTTAATGAACCAGTCTTTTGTTTTTAGAAGTCATACCATCA
Organism: Gymnobelideus leadbeateri; assembly: GCA_011680675.1. Taxonomy (NCBI): domain Eukaryota; kingdom Metazoa; phylum Chordata; class Mammalia; order Diprotodontia; family Petauridae; genus Gymnobelideus; species Gymnobelideus leadbeateri. The sequence continues at coordinate 1,833,026 of WOXC01003519.1, read as the reverse complement.
TGCAGCAATGTCCTCACACAACTCCCTTTTATGTTTATCCCTTAGGTTGAATAAACCATAGACACTTCCCTACTTTGTTTTCTTCTGGATGGGAAAAAAATACATGGGGATGCTAAAGAAAAAAACCTAGGCAATATGTGTTACACATGAGTCAGGGAATCAAAATAAATGTAGCAACTAAGTGTTCATTCATGTACGGGAGAGACAAAATTAAGAGAAGATGAAGAGCAAGTCACTGAGAATTGGAGGCAAGTTGCCAAGTCTAGTCTAGTCTAGTTGGGTATGGTATGGTGTGGTGTGGTGTGGTGTGGTGTGGTGTGGTGTGGTGTGGTGTGGTGTGGTGTGGTATGATATGGCGTGGCATGGTGTGGCATGGTGTGGCATAATGCCAAACAGTGAGAATTAAACAATGACACCCCAAAACAGAGATCTACAAATAGGCTGAACAGTGATCAAATCAGGACAATGCTGTTGAACACCATTCAGAGTAAATAAGAAAATGAATGCTATCAGAAGGGTTTTTCTCAACTCTCAGGTTGTTAGTAAAAACTTCATGCAAAGATTTACCCTCTGGAAAAACAGAAGGTGGTAGCACAGGTGTACTATGGAGGAAGCAGCAGCCTAGCAGATGATAGCAGCAGACCAACAGATGACATCAACAGCTTTGCCAAGAACAGCAAGTGGAAACTTCTGAGGCAAAGAACTGAGCTATGTGGAATGAAGACTGAGAAGCCTGAGTTTTGTAGGCTATGCATGATCCCTATGCGCATTCCCTCTCCCACCAGGGTGTTGAGATCTGTGGGAGAAGGAGCCCCTGTGTATGTGGGGGAGATTCCTTTACTATTTACCTTGTTATTCCATTTGATTAAATACATGTTGTTAAAGGAAAAAATGTAATGCTTTTCCTAAATAAACTTTATTTTGTAGCATGCTTATTTTCTAATCTTGGTAGCAAGTCAATTTTCCATCACATTTCACTTATAATTAAAAGTTTACTTTTATGAACATATTTTTAAAAACTAAGAACTAAAATGAATTAATTAAAAGACTAAAAATATTAACACACTAACCAATTCAGAAAAATTACAGCTTAATGTAGCCATGTATAAAGTCTGAGTCATTATTGTTGTTTTTTAATACAGGGTGTTCTAAAAGTCTTGGTGCAATTTTGAGCTTAAATACCTTAGTAAGTTATTATTGAGTTTTAGTAATATAATTGATAGGTTAATTGATAGAATCATCAATAATTTAATAAGCAGCTTAAAACAGCACTAGGATTTTTTGGAACATCCTGTATATGACACTTTAAGAAAAGCATCCCCTTATGCTATCAGTAGGTTGGTTGTTGTTGTTGCTTGTCCTTTGTGCTTGAAAAGGACCAAAACAACAGCACAATGTTGGGGTCAATGTACAGTGCACCTGGCTATGGTTGATGATACCAATGCAAGCTCAGAAGGCTCTATCACAGGTTGGACATGAATAGTCTATATGAGCAAATGGGAAGGTAAATTATTTAAATTTGCACATCTCCTGTTTCTTTTGAGCTGCCACAATTCTGCACTGCTCACAGAGCACAGAGCCTTCCTTGATGTGGACATGCCATGGGAGACGATCCTGTGCCGGTGTCTCCCATGTCCAACAATTGATACCAAAGTTCTTCAGAGAGATCTTGAGAGTATCCTTCCACCTCTTCCTCTAACCACCATGTGAGTGCCTGTCTTCTGTGAGTTTTCTATGAAATAGTCTTTTAGGCAAACATACTTTTGGAATTTAAACAAGATGACCAAACCCTCCAGTTGTGCTCTCCACAACAGAGTTTGACTGCTTGGCAGCTCAGTAGAGTATTTACTTTGAAGTTGTTATATAGAAGGACTGGGCAACAGATATCATTCAAGTCAACTATCTATCATCCAGTCACCTTTATGACCAAAGAAACTCGTGCAACACACAACTCACATATATCGAAGATTCATTCAATATTTCTCTATAGAGTTTCAGGAAGATACCTAGCACTCTTGGGGATCCAAACTTCTTCTTTGGCTCCTTTAGAATGGCATTCTAACCAATAGAGCTACTTGGCCATGGATTCTCTATGCTCATGGGCCAGATTATGAATATATGGATTGAGTAGGGGAGGGAAGGGAGATTTTTTTTAATGAAAAGGAATAATTTGCAGACCAACATTGCAACAGTAGGTTCTAGATTTGATACATTAATTCAACAAACAAAATTCAACAAACATTTATAAAATATTCTTTATATGTACAAGACTCTTTTTAGGTACTATATAGGCTATACAAGTAAATAAGATATTGTCCCTGCTGTCATGGAACTTGCTCTAGACATATACACATATAAATATAAAATAAATTAGAAAATAAGTATTTATTTATTTATATTAAGAGCATAGAATGCTAGAAAGGCAAAACGGAAAAAAGCATTGGGTTTAGAGTCAGAAGATTTTGGTTCATAAACCACAAATATGGGCAACTCACTATTGGAAAAGATGTTTCTCCAATGTATTAAATAAATACAATTTAATAAGAATAGACTAGAATGGGGGCTACAAGTTAGTTGATTAATTAATGAGAGATACATTGCAATTTTAACAATCAATAAGAAAATATCCAAACATACTCCTGGATCACCCAAGAACTCAGGACAAGGAGAATGAATATGGTAAGAAGTCACTGAGCAGTAACCATCTCATATGATTTACAAGTAAATTTAGTTAACCCCTATTCTCTGTTACATATGCAATTACTGACCTGTCATATCTGTCCTGCCTGATCTACTATGTAGAGATATACTGAGTAAGACGTTCAGGTATACCATGATATAATACTAACATGATATTCACAGCACCAATGGCAGCTATGAATATGCTAGTGTAGTTGTGAATCACAAAATGTAACAGACTCTCCACATGGAGGACAGAACCAAAACATTTATTCAAATACCAGAAAGCCAAATCCCCAAACCAGAAAACCAAATTCATCATAGCAACAAAGAAGTAGGTACACATAACCAATGCAGTGAATACCAACATTCCAAAGCCTTCCTGCCATCAGGCTTTCTAAACAAAACAGGCTCCCTTAAGAAAGAATGCCCCTCTCTCACTCATGCTAGTGGCTCAACCGCTGCTTGCACCCAACAGTTCTGGCTCTCTCCTGCTCCTTCCTGCTCCACCCTTCCTGTTCTACTCTTTCAGCAAGCTTCTCCCCCTCTGGGCTCCACATAATTACATTTGGCCTATTAAGGGACAGGGAAGATCTTCAAATTACCTCAAATTGAGGAAACATCATCATTGGTCCTTCCTTCTCCACCAAGTTCTATGCAAATCTAAATTCTTCTTCCAATATGCCTCACTAGTTCAGAAACTTATCATCTCTCACCTAGGCCACTGTAGTAACATCATCATAGGTTTTTCTGCCTCCAGTCACTTTTCTATCTAAGCCATTGTGCACATAATAATAAAATAGTCTTTCTGATATACAGGTGTGACTTTTTCATTTCCTGTTCAAGAAACTTCAGTGCCTATGATCTATATAGGGTAAAATCTAAACTCCTTAGTTGTGTAAGCAAAGCCCTCTGTAGTCAAGCAACAGGCAGTTATTAGGTGCCTATTAGTTAGGTCCATTTTAGGATTGGTCAAGGCTAAAGGCAAAAAATAAAAAGGATCTACTATGTGCCAAGAACTGTATATGTAGGTCCTAGTGATAAAAGCAAAAATCAAATAGTTTCTGCTCTCAGAGAATTTTCATTCTATCACAATGATGTGAACTACTATTATTTATATGATTGATTGTTAATGGAGTGGGTGGGTCCAACCTTAATGGGTCATTATATATTGTTGTACATCTTCACTTATCTTCTAGCCTCCCAAGCTCTCAATTTCCTTCACCACCACCACCATCATCATCATCATAATTATCATCACCATCATCATCATCAATAACTAGCATTTATATACGGCTTTAAGCTTTGTAAAGCACTTTACCAATGCCATCTCATTTTATCCTCACAAAAACCCTGTATGGTAGGTGCTGTTATCTGAAGCAGACAGAGGTTAAGTGACCTGCCCAGAAGGTCATAGCTAGTAAGTGTCTGAAGCTGGATTTGCCCTTGGAGCTTCCTAACTCCAGGTCAGTCAATTTATTTCGTGCCCCACCTAACTTAAGGGGTGAGTCTTGATGACTCATTATGAGATCCCTCCCAGCTCCAGATCTACCATCCTCTTTTACTCCACTGTTTGAGGAGAAGGTATCTCTTCTCCCTGTGTGTTCTTGAGCCCATTCCTTCCCATCTCTTATCTCACTACAGAGCAGTTACTCACTTGAGATACTAGTCAAATTGGTCCTCAATCTAATGCTGCCCTCTCCTGTTTCAATACCTATGTATGTAATTCTCTACCATTTTCCCATTTCCATTTCTTTAAGTCTTTCATATTCTACAAGGTCCATTGCTGATAGAATCATTTCCCTCATGTACCTTTCTTTGAATCCCTGAGCTAGCAGTAGTCCCTTTCTCCTCAGATTTCTCATAGTATTTCCTTTTTCTTTATATTCCAATTTACATTACATTTATTCATTTACTTGTTTTATCTCCTGTACTTTGATGGAAAGTATAATGCTGTTTTACATCCCCAGTGCCTAGCACAAGACTGTATATGTGTATTTCTTGTAACATATGAAAATTCTGAGAGATCATTTCTAGGTAATTTACAATCATGTTATTAATTATGGTTAACAAATAATTAATGAAAGAGATCAGTGGCATTCTCAGGGACCAAAGACAAATCATGGAGACTACTCAATGATTACATCCCCTTGGAAGAGTGGGCGCTCCCAATAGGTGGAAATCAACTCTGATTGGTTAATAATTAATGAGAGAATGAATATTCTAATGAGACATGGGTTTATTCTAAAGAGGGATTGGGCTGTGACTTTGATCACCTCACTATTGGACAAAAAGAAACTTATCTCAAATAAGAGCATTCCTTCCTCTGGTAATCTATATAAAAGGATCTATCCTCCACTCAGCTGTAAGAATTCTACCTAGATAAGATAGTCTGTGTGAGGTGAATTCTTTGGTTAGGGTCAGAAGTGCCCTTGAGAGGCTGGAATTTGAAAGAGGAAAGAGAGAAAAAAAATCTGTATTTCCCCCTCCAATATTAATTGGTTTTTAATATGAGAAATAATCATTTCCCTCAATACGTATATACACATACATACACCCATATGTGTTAATGTATGTGTATAAATGTACATATGCATTAGTAATTGCTTTGTCTCAAACAACTAACAAACATTTGAAAAAATGCTCCAAATTATTACTAATAAGAGAAGTACAAATCCAAACTTTACCTCACATCTAGCAAACTGGAAAAGATGACAAAAAAAAACAGGAATAGTCAATGTTAGAGGGGTTGTGGGAAGATAGGCACAGTAATTAATTGTTGGTGAAATGTGAATTAGTAAAAAACCTTTTTGTAAAGCAATTCGAAATTATGCCTAGAGACTCCACTTCTAAGCATATAACTCAAGAAGATCATTGATAAAAAGAAACCAGAATATTTATAGCAGCACTTTGTGGCAGCAAAGAACTAGAAACAAACTAGGTGCCCATCAAGTGGGGAATGACTAAATAAATTGTGGTATGTGAATATAATAGAATATTATGATGCTGTAAGAAATGACAAATATGTTAAAAATAGGGAAATCTGGAAAGAACTACTGCAAAATGAAATAGAGCCAAGAAAGCAATATACATAATAACATGATGAGTGCAATAAAGTAAATGTAATGAGGTATGGGCTCTGGGAGCCCCCTCTGGCTCTCCTTGAGTCCTTAGGGTACAGGCTCTAGGAACCTCTTTGGACTCTTGATTAACTTATCCCATTTGATGAGGCAATAAGCCTTACATTGTGGCTGAGCCCAAGCCTCTGTTACTAGACTTCCCACCTTTGAGCCTATCAAAATGTCGATCCACCCTTGAACTGGCCTAGCCCACCATTGTCTGTAATCTCCAGATGGCCTCTCACCCTTAATCACTTATTGACCTCATTGACTCCTCCTGAAGACCCTCCCAAACTCCTCCTCTAGACCACCCCATCCTGTCTTCATGTTTGTGAAAGTGTCATAGAATAGTGAGAGAACCATAGGAGGACCTAGCACAGACTTACTCTGTGTCTAATGCAAGCAAACTTTTAACAAATTTTACTTTTCTTTGGCTGAGAAGACTAGAGTCGAATTCATTCGGCAGGACCTGGCGTATTGGTATTTTGGGGTCTCCAGAGCAACCTTAACCCTCTTAGTGGGTAACCTCTTCATTTTTATGGTTCCCTAACTGGGAAAAACTAATCTCTAGTTCTTTTTTTTAATATTTGAAACATTTAATTTTAAAACTTCAAATTTCAGATCCATTCCCTTCCTCCCTTGTCACCCATTCCCTCTGGGAAGATGAGCAATTCAGTATGTGTTGTACATGTGTAGCTATGCAAAACATTACCATAGTAGATATATTGTAAAAGACTGCTTATATTTCCCACCCACCCATCCCACCCCCCACCTGGTCCATTCCCTACTTTGATCCTGTCTCTCTTCGAAAGTGGGAACTTCCAACCTCTCCTCCTCCCCTCCGTCATACTCCCTCTCATCCCCCTCCCCCTTATTCTCCTGCAGGGTGAGATATCCCATGTCATTCTCTCCCTGAACCAAATTCAGTGAGAATATGGTTTTCCCTTTTTGCTTTTCTGTTCTTCCCCTCCCCTGCAACTACTTCCCCTTGCCTCTTCTACATGAGATAGTTTACCCTACCCTGTCTCTCCCCATCTCTCCTTGCCACTTTCCTCTCTCACCTCTTAACTTCACCCCTTAAGTATCATCCCTTCCCACCAAATTCAACCTGTGCTCTCTATCTATGTATACCTGTAAACATATATACACACTTTCACATATGTATTCATATGCCCATATACCCTTCTTCAATTATTTTCATAATGAGAAAGGTTTCATCAGTCACAGTTATTGTTTTTCCATGTAGGAATGTAAATAGTTCAACTTTGATAAGCTGGCTGCTCCCTGCAGGACTGCTGGACTGTCCTCAGTGGCAGATTAGCTTCTCTGTGTTGTTCTGTGTGTCCTGGAGCTCCAGAAGTTGTTCAGAGTCCCCTTTTACATGATTTTGAAGTGGTGTGGGGGAGAGCACCTTGGAAGTGCTGTTTCTACTCAGCCATCTTGGCTCCGCCCCACCATCCAGTTCTTCTCCAGCTGGGACTGGAAGGTACATAAGCCTCTCTCTTTCCCAAGTACCCTGGAAGTGCAGTGTTTTGTTTTTTGTTTTGTGGGTTTTTTGTGTGTGTATGGTTTTGGGTTTTTTGGGGTTTTTTTGGACCTGACCTCTCACGTCCCATGAGGTCAGACAGTGAGGAGGCTGTTTTGTGCTCAGCTTGACCTCAGGTTTTCAGTCCTATTTGGTTATTTTAGAGAATATGGACATGTGCGCAGTTTCTGAAGAATGGAAGATAAAGACAGACACCCCATCTGGAAGTGTAAATCATATTCTTTCAATTCTCTCGGTGCTAGGGAACTGGGAAAACTTCAGGTACTTTTTTGTGGTGTTTTGTTTGTTTGTTTGTTTGTTTTTCAAGGCTTACTCTCAAACCTTCCTTTATTGAGAAAGGGACTTCTAGGCCCTATGCCTGTAGCTCCCAAAAGTTTGCTTTTGGGTTGTCTTTTATAACATTGGAAAAAATTTAGTTTCTCTGGAGACCTTAGAAAGGAAAAGTTGGCATTTTTTGTGCAACACTGTTTGGCCTCGGTATAACCTAAAAGACGATGAATCCTGGCCTGTTTTGGGGACTTTAAAAGAGCATACTCTCTTGCAGTTAGGATCATACTGTCACAGAGAAGGAAGATGGAGAGAAATTGCCACTTAATGGCTTTCACTGAACTTTCTCAGGACAAGGTTCTCAGGAAAGACTGTGAGATGCTTGAAGCTAAAGCCCCTCCACAGAGGGGCATCGGGGCCCAATTAAATGAGTCCCTTCCTATGGCTTCAGCCCCAGCCCCTCCCCCCTCAGCAACTCCTGCTCAGGTCACTGAGGCAGCCCCCCCAGCCCCTTCTGCTGCACCCCAACTCTTTTTCCCTTGGTTCCCCTTCCCTTTTCCTCTAGCCCAACACCTTTCATTTCCTGTCTCCTACACCTTCCATGTCTCCTACCCTGCATCTCCCAGCATGGCCCCTCCCCCCAGAGGGACCCCTGCTCAGGTACCAGCCACTAGTCAGGATGAAGTGCCTCCCTCTGTGGCCCCTCCCCCTGAGGCAGTCATACAGATATCTCCTCTTCTGATTGCTTCTACTCCTCAGGTGCTGGCTGACTTTCCCCTTTGCCAGCCAGATCCCCCAGTCTTACCGCCCAACCTGTAAACTCTGCCCTGCCCCTCCAACATCACCATGCAAAACTTTAAGTTTGAAGTTGGCCAATAGAAAGAAAACTATCCATGAACTGAATCTACCAACATTGTCTCTTTGTGTCTTTCTCTTTCTCATAAACATACCATGTGAAAGATAGTAAAATTTAATGTCTTAGAACCAAAAGGAATATGAAGGAACTCATAGAAATTATATATAAATATCATTGAAAATAGCACTTATAAACTGAGGATATAGTGTGTGTGTGTGTGTGTGTGTGTGTGTGTGTGTGTGTGTGTGTGTGTGTGTGTATGAAATGATACTATAACCTAATTTAGCCACCTGGAGGTACTTCTGGATCCCATTCTTTGATGAAGGTCAACTGGTTGCAATTCCATATTTCTATTGTCATCCAGTCCCTGGGGCGGGGGGAGGAAGCAGGCAGGAATGCCAAGCTCTCTGTGGTTCTCAAAGAGTTGGTAGCCGCTCTTCTCTAGTTCTATCCCACATGTAGGTAGGTAGCAGTGCTCATTTTATAAGTGACATTTTAGAATGGAAGGAGTGCTAGATTTGGAGTGTTTCTGTTTAGTTGTGTCCGACTCTTCATGACCCCATTTGGGGTTTTCTTGGCAGAGATGCTGGAGTGGTTTGCCATTTCCTTCTCCAGCTCATTTTACAGATGAGAAAACTAAGGCAAACAGGGTGAAGTGACTTACCCAAGGTCTGAAGTCAAATTCAAACTCAGGTCTTCCTAACTCTAGGGCTGGCACTCTATCTACTGTGTCAACTAGCAGCCCATTAAGAGTACTTGGGTTCACATCTTGGCTCTGCTACTTACTACAGACACACCTTGGAAATATTGTGGGTTCAGTTCCAGACCATTGCTATGAAGCAAATATTGCAATCAAGTGAGTTACACAAACTTTTTGGTTTCTCATTGCATATAAAAATTATTTTATACTATATCGTAGTCTATTATTGTGTTCAATAGTATTATGTCTTTAAAAATGTACATACCTTAATTTTAAAAATACTTTTTTGCTTTAAAAATGCTAATTATCATCTGGGCCTTCAGCAAGTCATAAGCTTTTATTTTATTTTATTTTTTATTTTGGAGGGGGGAAAGCAAGGCAATTAGGGTTAAGTGACTTGCCCAAGGTCACACAGCTAGTTAAGTGTCAAGTGTCTGAGACCTGGTTTGAACTCAGGTCCTCCTGACTTCAGGGCGGTGCTCTATTCGCTGTGCCATTAACTGCCCCAAATCATAAGCTTTTTGCTGGTGGAAGGTCATGCCTCAAAGTTGATGGCTGCTGACTGATCAGGGAAGTTGTTGCTGAAGTTTGAAGTGGCTGTGGAAATTTCTTAAAATACGACAAAAATGAAATTTGCTGCTTAGATTGACTCTTCTTTACGCTTGAACACTTAGGGGCCATTGTAGGGTTTTTAGTTGGCCTAATTTCAATATTGTTGTCTCAGGGATAGGGAGGCTTGGAGAGGCGGAGAAAGATGGATAAGGGCTGGTCAGTGGAGCAGTCAGAATAAATACATTTATCAATTAATTTCACCGTTTTATATGGTCATGGTTCATAGAACTTTAAAACAGTTATAGTTACCCCTTCCACATCTTGGTGGTTAGGAACACAGTGCCCCCATGATCCTGGAAAATCCAAGCAAAAATTTTTGGCCCTCTTTTTATATCAGAGAAGAAGTCTGATTTTTTTTTCTTTTTTTCTTTACAGTACCTTATTGTAAAATTTAGGTTGATATTATATAATACTACACATATATTTTATGCATTTCTGAGTTTCTAAACTTTTCCTGTGTTGTCTGCTGGTCTTTATATGTAGTCTGTGGCTTCCGCAAAACCCTCAAAACATTGCCATCTAATTTCTTATGCTGACCTGCGCTATATAGAAACCACAACAGAGAAAGTCTAACTGTGGAAGGGGTAACTGTACAAAAGTAACATTAAAGACCAGTGATCACAAATCATCCTAACGAATATGATAATAATGAAAAAGCTTGAAATAGTGTGACAATTCCCAAAATGTGACACAGAGAGACTGGTGGGAAAGGCACAGATAGACTTGCTTACTACAGGGTCGCCACAAATATTCAATTTGTTTTTTAAAAAATGTAATATCTGTGAACAGCAATAAAGTGAAGTGTGATAAAATGAGTTCTGTTGTACCTGGGTTATCTTCAGATGTTTAACAGCCTGAACCTCAGTTCCTGACCTTTAAAATGACAGGGCCAGACTTAACAGTTTCTAAAGTATCTTTCAGTTATATATCTGTGATGATAGTCTAGGCATGTGGTCTTCGTGGATTTGCCCAATTAGATTATTGACTCCCGCTCCCTCCCCCCTCAAAAAACCCTCAATAACAACAAAAAACAAATTCTGTTGTCTTCCATTCTTGCTATATTTCTATTCATTCATACTAATATAGCATGATGGAGTAGATCCAAACCCTCACAATATCACTGTATATAATATCCTATTCTGTGTGTATGTGCATGCATACACATATATGTATGAATGCACATGCATGTATGCATCCACACACATATATGTGTGTGTATACACACACACACACACACACACACACACACACATCTTCCACTCAGACTCCTGAAAACAAAAGGAATAAAACCATGTAAACGAAAAGATGCTTGCTACTTGGAATGAAAGCTATGGCAAATTTGGATGACATACTTAAAAGCAGACACATCACCACAGTGACAAAGGTCCCTATGGTCAAAGCTATGGTTTTTCCAGTAGCAATGTATAGCTGTGAGAGCCGAACTATAAGAAAAACTGAGCACCACAGAATCAATGCTTTTAAATTCTGGTGCTAAAGAAGCCTTTTCAGAGGAGATCAAATTAGTCTATTAGTCAATAATTAAATAAATTAATTCAGGCTATTCACTAGAAGGTCAAATGCTAAAGCTAAAATTTAAATACTTTGGCCACATAATGAGAAGATGGAAAAGACCCTGATGTTGGGAAAGATTGAAGGCAAATGGAAAAGGAGACGACAGAAGATGAGATGGATAGAGTCATGGAAACAAAGAACACGAATTTGGAGGGACTTCAAGAGATAGTGGATGATAGAAGGGCCTGGCTTGCTATGGTCCATCGGGCCATGGAGAATCAACAATAACACATTAAAAAACAAACGCCTTGCCAGTGAGTCCCCCTGAGCCTTCTCTGGTCTCACCTAGGGTGTCAGAGTTACAGAGACACAGTCAAGATCCTCAGACCCAGCAGTTGCTTCCACTAGGAGATAGCAAGTGTCCCCAGTAGGGTTCTGCTCACAGTGTTTTAGAGGGTCAGTTTCTAGGTAATGAGAGAAGTTAAGACTTGGAGTAAAGATTTCTATTCCAGCTGCTTCTCCTCATTCTCTTCTCAGTGGCAGTCTGGGACCTTTTGGCCTAGCTGCTATATCAGTTAGACTCTCCAGGATCCTCAATAACTCCTTTGGCTCAAGTCATTCTTCTCTCATCTCCCTGAACTCCTCCAGTCTCTCTGCTATACCCTACACCATTTCTTTTCCCCCAGTTCTTTTCATTTAGTCTGGTTATTGCTTTCTCTTCACCTGCCCCTTCCTTCCTCTAGATAGTTAGAGCTGGGGCACATTCCTATCCCATTAGTGATATAACAAGTATATAGTGATAGAATAAAGAGCAAAGGAGAAAAATATTCCACTAAATATCATCTTGGCAAGGAAGGGTGCATTTGAGAGATGGGTTCAGCCTGGTCAAATACGTGGAAGTGGAAGAAGATCGGATAAAATAAGGGGTTAGTAGTCCAATGAATAGAAAATATGAAGTTAAACAAAATAAATCTGGAAAGGTAGGAATCATATTGTTTATGTTTCAGTGTAGCAAGAGCTGTCCAACATGCAACACTCCCTTGCCATATGGTAGGGAGAACTAAAAGTCAGGCTCTAAGGAGTTGGAATTTATATAAGGAACATTCCTATATATAAGCAATTTCCTGTGAGTGATAGGGAGACACCAAAGGATTTTGAAAAGAATATTAATATGGCCCAACCTGAATGTTAAGGAACCACTTTGGCAATGGTGTAAAAGATGGCTTAGAGAAGGGAGATACTTTAGGCAGGAAAATTAAGTAGGAGACTGTTACAATGATCCAGATGAATGGTAATGAGAACCTGAACTATAGTGGTGGCCTTGGAAATGGAGAGAAGAGGACAGATGAAAGAGGTAAAGTAGAGATAAAATAAAACGGTGTTAGCAACTGATTGAACATGAGATGACTGAGGTTTCAAACCTCAGAAAATGGTGGTTACATGAAGAGTAATAGGAAAGTGAAGAAGAGAGATGGGTTGAGGAGAAGATCTTTATTCTTGCTTTCATTATTGTAATATCGCCTTTCATTATGGCAGTTAAGTGGCACAGTGGATAGAGTACCAGGGGCTGAACTCAGGAGGAAGACTCATCTTTCTGACACAAATCTGGCTTCAGACACTTACTAACTCTGTGACCCTGGGCAAGTCACTTAGCAAGTCACAAGAAACTTGCCTTAGTTTCCTCATCTGTAAAATGAGCTAGAGAAAGAAATGGCAAAGCACTGTAGGATCTCTGGCAAGAAAACCCCAAATGGGGTCATGAAGTGTCGGACGTGACTAAAACAAATGAACAACAGGCTTTCATTACAAACTAAATGGACAATTGCATGGCTTTCTAATAGGTCTTTCCACTTTTACCCCCTCCCCTTACTCCTCCTATCCATCCTTCAAAGAAATGACAAATTAACCTTTCTTATGCATACATAGAACAAATCCTGGCATCCCTCTACCCAAAAATCTTCAGTGGCTTTCTCTTGCTAACTGGGTAGAATATAAGCTCCTTGAGGGTGAGGACTTTTTTTTATTTTTGTATCCCTAGCACAGTACTTGGCACATGGTAGGAACTCAATAAACATTTATTGAATTGAGTTGACTTTGAACAATCAATCAACAAGTTTTATGCAGTAGCTACTATATATCAGGCACTGTATTGATCAATGGGGATAAAATAACAGAAATGAAAGTTCCCCTGTCCTCAAGGAGATTATCTTCTAATAGGGTTCAGATTCTTTAACTTGAAATTCAAGAACTTCCATCTGACTACATCAACCTTTTGTCTCTTATCCTGTTGCTTTCCCTGTAATCTACTCTGCAGCTAAATCATCTGGTTTACATGCCTTGGCTCAAACTGTTCCCCAGGCCTGGAAGGTTAGGGGACTTCATCAACATCATCATCATCATCACGATTCCTAACATTCATATAATACTTGCTATGTGCTAAGCACTGTGTAAAGTACTTTATAATTATTATCTTATTTGGTCCTCACAACAACTCTGGGAGGTAGGTGCTATTATTATCCCCATTTTACAGATGAGAAAGCTAATACAAATAGCGGTTAAGTGACTTATCCAGGGTCACACAGTGAGGATGTGTCTGAGGATGAATTTAAATTCAGGTCTTCCTGACTCTATCCAGGATACTACTTAGAAACAGGTTTTGAATCCAGATCCTCTGACTCAGTTGTCATTGGTCTTTCCATCATCCATAAATTCATTTAAATACAATGATTTAATAATCTATTTTCATCAGGTCTTCCAATATATTCTCTCTACAATCTTAGAACAGGGTCAGAAAATCTGAGTTCAGAGCCTGGCTTTGCTTCTTGCAACATATATAGTAATAAGCAAGTAATCTCTTTAAACCTCCATTTTCTCATCTCTAAAATGAGAGAATCAGACTAGACTATCCCTTATGTCCTCTCCATTTCTAAGTCCCGTAATTCTTCATAGCTACCAAAATTCTTTATCAAATGCCCAGGTCAGATCAAGTCATAAACCTTCCCCCAAGATCTTCGATAGCTCTCTATTGCCTATAACAAAGTATAAGTTCTTCAGTGTCCTTCATCACTTGGCTCTGACCTACCTGCTGACCTTTTACTCTTCTTCCTTTCATATACTCTTCATTCCTAAACAAGACTATTTACTATTTCATCATTTTGTTCTGTCCTTTCCTCCCTCCATGCTAAAATACTCTCCTCCGCCCTTTTGAAACCCGTCTTTTCCTTCAAAACATAGCTCAGGTGCTATGTTCTCCATGAAGTCTTCCTCAATCTTGCCAGCTAGATCTCTCTCCTCTTATGTCTTATCCTTCTTTATTTGGTTCCTATTCCCTTATTATGGTTTTGCATTTTAGTGGCTTATTTCTACATGAGATTTAAGCTTTTTGTGAGTCTGTAGTATGCAATTTTCTGTTTTATCCTCAGCACCAAGTATGACAATAGATTGTTTCCTCATCTGTAAAATGAGCTTAAAAAGGAAATAGCAAACCACTTCAGTATCCATAGCCACTTGATGGATACTATAGGATCAAATTATATAATGTGTCAAAAGTGTTTTACAAACTTTAAAGTTCTCTGCAAATGTGAGTTTGATACCTGTACACTATCACTATCACCACCACTACTATCATCATCATCATCACCACCAGACTAATGAATTGAATTGGATTGGATTAAATTTCCAGTTCAGATGCCATTTCTTTTGTGATGTATTTTCTGACTTCCATACAGGGTTGTGCTGAAACCAGCACACACAGGTGCTTGATTTTTAAACTTTCACTGAGGAATTTACATGTTGGAAATCATCAAATGATACAAATCAAGACTTGACTTATTGTTTTGTTGATTGTCTAGATTTAAGAAAGTGTTTTTGGAGAACTGGTTGTTAAATATTTACCAGTAGACCACTGCCATCCTTTAACTGAAAATAATCTCTTCTCTCAACAAAATTTTTAGAGTGTCTTTGTCTGAATCCTTCCTGTGTGCTTATCACCCTTTGAATGAATGAATGAATGGATAAATGAAAAATCATTTAAGTGCCTTCTCATATCTATTTATGTCTATACCAGAGATGCCCCCCAAAGGTGTTGAGTAAATATCTATTGGATTAAATAAATTCTAGAATGTGAGAATTTTATCATCAACCTCCTTCCCAGAGACTTCAGAAGGCTTTAGTTCTTGGGAACAATCTCAGGGGAAACCTGGTCATGTGAATAGGAAAACGTGCTTAGGACCCATCAAAAATTATGTGCTTAGCAAAGCCCGGTATCTTTCTTTCTAAACACTAGTGAGTTGTCTGTGGCTTTTTTCCCCACCAAAGTTTCTGTATATTGCATATATTCTTAGGAAAAAATGTTTTTATTCCAGAGTTTATTTCTAGCTTTGAAAGCAGCAGGCAATGATTATTGAATTCTCCTCCTGTTTCTGCTACATGACTGATGAGGTCGCTGTGGCCTCCAGGTGCCATCTCTAGGGTCAGCCCGACACTCAGATCACTGTCACTACTGGGATGTTGAAAATCCATCTGTCACTCAGACTGTCACGTCGCTACTGAGCAGATGGTAAAATGGCCGGCCATTCCAGCATGACTTTTAGAATTTCCTATTTAACAATGGCTATAGCTACCATATAGAGAGGGAAGGGGAGATTTTGATGATTATCTGACCCACGAGAGAGCAGTGTTGATGGGCAATTGGAATCATTCTGGTTCCAAGGTATATTTAATTTCCCTATATGTACCAATTACAATAGGGCAGCTAGGTGGCACAGTGAATAGAGCACCTGGCCTGGAGTTAGGAAGACTCATCTCTGTGAGTTCAAATCTGATCTCAGACACTTACTGGCTTTGTAACTCTAGGCAAGTCACTTAACCCCATTTACCTCAGTTTCTTCATATGTAAAATGAACTGGAGAAGGAAATAGCAAACTGCTTCAATATCTCTGCCAAGAAAACCCCAAATGGAGTCATAAAAAGTTAGACATGACTGAGAAGAACTGAACAATATCAATCATAATATTAAAGTTATTTCTTTTCATGTCTTACTTGTCTAAAAGACTATACATCCTTTAAGGGTAAGGACAAGGTCTTAATCATAGTAATTATAAAAATTGGAAAGATAGGAAGAGTCTTAGAGATCATGAGATCATAAATTTAGAACTCTTCCCTCAGAGGTCATCTAGTCCAATGATGTCAAACTCAAATAGAAACAGGTGCCACAAATCCACACATAAGGATACCTGTGGGTTATCTGTTAACTTAATTTTAAAATGTCATGTTATCTATGTTTAGTGTACTTTCATTTATTTTGTTAACTATTTCCCAATTATCTGGTTTAGGCAGCACTCCAGAAAGTTACAGGTGTCTAGTACAATCCTCATTTTATAGATGAAGAAATTGAGACCTTGAGAGAATACCTAACTTGCCTATTTGAACCCAGAGCCTCTGACATCTTTGGATCCTCCAATGTACTTTGCAAAAGAGGCACTGAATAAGGATACATGAGAGACAGAGTTAGTGCAATGGAAAGAGCACTGACTTTGGGTTCAAGCATTCTAGGTCGGCAATTTACTTTTTGTGTGATGTTGGACAATTTACCTTTGAGATTCTTTAGGCTTCACTCTTCATCTGTAAAATTGGTCTCATAATAGCATTAGTAATTCACATTTTTGTATGATGCATGGTTTATAAAGAGCTTTTTATTTCATCATGATCCTGGTGAATAGCTAATCATGTAAGGGAGGAGGTATCTGGAGCTAGTGGGAATATTTCAATCAACGCCTCCCCCCCCCAAACCATTATTATTTCCATGTTACAGATGGAGAAAATCTATCAAGAGTTCAGTGAATTAGAATGAGCTGTTGCCAGAAGCAGTGTTTCCCTATCACTGGAGGGCTTCAGGCAGAGCCCAGCTGACCACTTGTCAAGGATATTGAAAAGAGAATTTCTGTTTAGGTGTGGGATGTGCTAGAGGACCTCTGATGACCCTTCTAAGTCTGAACTGATGAATATAACTTGACAGAGATCAAGCAAGTAGTAAAGGGGCCAGGCTTTGGGACTTGAATCAGTGTCCTGAATGCCAATGTGGCCCTTTTTCTGCTTGTACTACATACTCAAAGGTAGGATTAAATGAAATTCATATGTATGTGTGTTTATGTATATATGTATATATACACCTACCCACCCAAACATACACATATCATATATATACTATATGACATTATATATAATATATCATACATATGTGGGGTGCTGTTGAGTTGTTTCTGTCATATCAGACGCTTTGTGACCCCATTTGGGTGTTTTTGGCAAAGACACTGGAGGGGGTTGCTATTTCTTTTTCTAGCTCATTTTATAGATTGAGGAACTGAGGCAAACAGGGTTATGTGCCTTGCTTAGGGTCACACAGCTAGGAAGTGTCTGTATATATGCGCATATATGTAAGATGACAGGCTTTGTTGAAATAATATCTAGTTGCTATATGTATACATACATATGTGCATGTATCCATAAGTATATATGTGTTCATATGTATATATACATATACACATAAATATGTAAAGATATATATCTATATATTGATAGATAGATAGATAGATAGATAGATAGATAGATAGATAGATAGATATGGCAAGAATGTAACTAGACAGGTAGGAGAAACAATGAGTTTGCCTCCTTGGACTTAGCTTTGTCTCTGTGCCTTTCCCATACCTAGAAATCTATATGGAAGAGTGGAAGGGTTTTTGAACTGAGATATTGGGAGATCTTAGAACCCTAGGGTCTTTGGAAGTTAGTGGGTATCTACTCCATAGATGATGACTGGGCAGCTAGTGGTGGTGCAGTGGATAGAGCTGATAGAGAAGATAGAGCTCTTGCCCTGTATTCAGGAAGACCTGAATTCAAGTCTGGTCTCACTTGCTAACTAGCTGTGTAACCCTGGAAAATGTAATTAAAACCTCAATTTCTTCATCTGTAAAATGGGAATAATAATATCTGCCTCTCAGGATTTTGTGAGGAAAAAATGAGATAATATTTGTAAAGTCCTTTGCAAACCTGAAACTGTTATATAAATGCTAGTAGTAGAAGCAGCAGCAGCAGCAGCAGCAGCAGCAGTAGTAGTAGTAGTATATGTAAACTTGTCTTCAGAGATTAAAATCAGGAAGCATACAGAAAGCCCAACAAGCTAGAGAGAGGTCATGCTTATGGATGAAAGTCTAGAGACTTAGAAGCTAGGTTCAAAAGACAGACTTGAGCTTGAGGGCACTAGATATTTAGCTAGCAGGGAACCTGTTCTGTGTTCTAAAGAGCTCACCATTTAGGATAAAGAATTTCTTGTTGGCTATGAGGCCTTCTAGAAAAGATTCTAAAATTAATGAAATAGGGTACTCTATAAAGATCCGCCCCCCAGGGAAGGATTTTGATTCTCTCTAGAGCATGAACTGTTACTTTTCTAAAATAACTATTTTTAGAAGCCTTGAGGTTTTAAATTAAAAGAGCCCATTCTCGTGAGGAAGAGATAGCACTAATGCCAATGACTTCAACTAAATATAGAAACTGGAAAGTCCCACAGTCACATAACCAGTAAGGCCATGCAAGGCAGAAGTTGTATATCAATATACTGGCAGAGACCAGTAGGGAACAGGCTCAGTGGGAAATCAACAGAAGACATCAGCAGCCCTGCAGCGTCAGAGACCACCTGGCTACAGGTGTGCTTCTCCACATACATGCCCTGGTCACCCATGTTCTCTATCGTTTGTCTGCTCTTCTCCCTGATACTATGTCTGTTTGTGGGAGTGTGCCTCAGTTTTATGAGGAAGATAGTTTCACACTATGCTAGTTCAACAAATGCCTTTGTGTGGCATTGATTGAGTCTTCTGATGACCACTACTAGTTGGCATATCCCTAGGAGTTCATGAGTTAATAGTTTTGATTTTCTACAGACCCAAATCTTGTCTTGAACTCAGAGAAGCCTCACTTCAGAGACCCATTATGAAAGTTACAATCATTTTGCTACCATATGACACCATATAAATGTAAACTATTATTTGGTTTAAAATATTTTTTGACTAGAACGAGACCTATTCATTAGTATAAAGAATGATGGGTGAGGAAATTTTCTCTACCTATGCATGTTGGCAACAGTTCTACAACTTATAGTCTTAGAAATTTCCTTGGGGAAATGAGAGACTAAGCATCTTGCCCAGGTTCATATAGCCAGTACATGGGGGAACTAGGACTTTAGGTCAGGTCACTCAGTCTCCACTGCCTGCTATCTATTCATTATTTCATACTGACTCTCCAACTATTGTTGTTGTTCAGTCATTTTCAATAATTTCCCACTCTCTGTGACCCCATTTAGGGTTTTCTTGGCAAAGATACTGGACTGGTTTGCCATTTCCTTCTCCAACTCATTTTACAGATGAGGAAACTGAGGCAAACAGGGTTAAGTGACTTGTCCAGGGTCACACAGCTAGGGAGTGTTGGAGGCCAGGTTTGAACTTACCCCAGGCCTAATACTATATCCAATGTACCAAATAATTGCCCCCAAACCATTATTATTGTAACTATTATTTGAATGTATAATAGAACTCCAGATGATTCCTAAAATAAAGGGCCATCTTTTTAATATGACTATTATTCTGATTTGTATAGTTATGAATCATGAAATACTCCAGTTTGCTAAACATTGAATTTGAAGATCTCCAAAGGTTCATAAAAAAGCTCATGGCTGATATGAGTAGACTACTTATTACAAATATGGAATTATAAAGAAGAGGTGTAAGACAGGATATCATTGGGGTGGCTAGGTGGTGCAGTGAATAGAGCACTGGCCCTGGAGTCAGAAAAACCTGAGTTTAAATTTGGCCTGAAACACTTAACACTTACTAGTCGTGTGACCTTAGGCAAGTCACTTAACCCCAATTGCCCTGCCTTCCCCCCTCCAAAAAGCCAAAAAAAAAAAAGATATCATAAAAGAAAATTTTGATCATAAATGAAGAGAGGATTTTCATAGAAAGAGAGCAAGGAATATCTGAACCACATATGGGTTGTCCAGTGGTTCTATTGACAGCCTCCTGATGCCAAAAGAATTCAAGGAAGTTCTTTTCCATGTTGTATGGACTACCTATGATAAACACGTGGGAACCCATGGATGAAGACCAAACAGGAGACACAGGCATGTATGGGTTGCAACCTGTAGCAACGGAGTGAATGTCTATGTTGATAAGATCACCGAACCATTTAGGGATTTGAACACTTATTTTGATATCAATAAAACTTTTTGGATAGTTGGCAAATCTCCACTTTTTGGTTTGTAGTCACAAATTTAACTCTGTTACTTTGTTAAAATAAGCCTTATTAAGCTGGCTATGAATTGGCTTGCTGACTTGCAACATGATTATCAAACATATTTCCCAGAGGTGTTTTAAGGCTTAATTAATGCTTGTAAATTGAAAGCAGTTGCCCTGTGTGACAGGAAATTTAGAGAAAACCTATTCAGCTGTAGGTATGTGGTATATTACACACTATGCCTTCAATTAAAGGCAGAAAATGAATCCTATTGAAAGCACAGCTCCCAAGGGGAGAATATAAAATGAAATGAAAACAGCTCAGGGTATTTCTTCTTTGCAGTGTCTCACTCTTTAAGTCTTCTTAAATTCACTTTAAAGTAACAAGTTTTGTTGCATACCCCTCTAAGCAGTTAAGAGGGGGTACACCAGGAAGTGATGGACAGGTACCCAGATATGAGTTGTGTGAGAAGGAAGAAGTCATTTCAAAACTGGAGAGGCCAGAGAGGGTGGGTGTATTGGTTGGTTTTGCTGAAGTACTTTTCAGTGTGTTTAATCTTTGTAATCAGAAAAGATTCTCTGAGCAAAAGAAGCGGTAGCTATGTGTTTGAAAATCACTGCAGCATAGAGGTAAAAGAAATTGGTAAAACCAAAAAGAGAGAGAGAAAAGCAAGGAAGAACTAGTTGAGGAAATAGCATGAACTCCCATTTAAAACCAATTATCGATTCCTTCTGCTTTTATATGACTGTCATTTATGGACATTGTTCCAACCTCACCCTCAATAAGTTGGAGCTAAGTTGTGAGAGGTGCACATTCCAAACAGAGGAATTTATATGTGACCTTAGAGGCAAACAAAACTGATGAAATTTATGGCATGGGGAGTGACATTGTTGGAACTAATTTTTGTGTATATCACATTGGTGTCTGGAAGGTGGATCGGAGGGGAGAAGAGACTTTAGTCAGAGACCATTTAAAACACTATTGCAGTAAACTAGGTGAGAGGCAGTGAAGTCCTGAATTAGAATGGTGGCTGCGTGAAGGGGGAGATGGGGGCCAGTGGAAGAAACGTCATAAAGGTAAACTTGATGAGACTAAGCAACTGATTGGACATGCATGGCAAGGGAGGGTAAGTAGTCTAGGATGGTTCTGAGTTTGTGAAACTGTGCAGTAAGGAAATTTGGAAGGAGGGAAGAGGGACAAAGATGTTGAATTCTATTTTGAATTTGAGATGCCTGTGGGATCTGCAGTTGGAAATTTGTAAGAGGCAGTTGGTGATGCAGAATTCAAGCTTAAGAGAGACACTAGGGTTGGATATATAGATTTGGCAGTCATCCTCATTGGAATAATAACCTATCTCAAAATGCTATGGAGGGACAACGGAATCAATGCAGAATACTTTTTAGCAATAAAAGTTCTATTGAAGTGTGAGCTGCTATTACTTGTGAGGAAAGTGTTTCATTAGACTTTAAAAGCCACATAAATAAAAAAACAATAGCAGGATAGCCACATGTCCCAAGATATTTCTATCTTAACTCCACTAGGAAAAAAATGAGAATGAAATTACCTTCATGTGACTTTTAACATCTTAAGAAGATGCTCTGTATCTCATCCTATTCCCACGTGGTTTTTTTCTTCTAGGTTTCTATATTTTGAAAGCTTTTCATTCCCTGTAGACAATGAGTATTTGTGTGACAACATATTTTAAAAACATAGTTCTTAAATTGTTATCAGTCACTTTTAAGTCCAGGCAATTAAATGAGTAAAACAAGTTTGCCTGGGATACCTGTTTAGTTTCCATATAGTTTTTTTGGTTGGGTTTTAAAGAATATTTTGAAGTCTGTATTTGTATTATAGGGATCCACATATCAATATTTATGAAAAATAGTAACTTCTGAAGTACAATTCTAGTCACCAAGACGTGTCTTTCTAGGTATTCAGTAGGCACTAAAATTTTGCAGCCTTCAGTCATGCTGCATAATTGCTATTGTTTCCTTGCTTAATTGACGTAGATCAGTCAGTCCTTGTTGCTTAAGGATAACCCTTCTGTATCTGAATCTGTATCATCATCATCATCATCATCATCCTTTTTGGCATCCCATATAACCTCCACAGCTCTGAACTTTATAGCTAGTGGGATAGGCAGCTCATTCTGCCTCTAACATGTCCTAAGTTATTGTGGCTGACCATTATTTCCCTATGATCAACAGCAGAAAATGACAGGCACCTACTATGAACAATCTCTATAATCTTACAGAGACTCTTGAGATTTAATTTCATTCAGTGGGTAAGGCTCTAGGGTGGCGTCTCTGTTGAAAGTATATACTGTACCTTGGTAGGAATATTCACTGTGGCAGGTCCACCTAAGTGATGTAGATGTGCTATTGATGAATCATCACTTTTTTGTTGTTCAGTTGTTTTGTGTCTGACTTCTTCATGACCCCATTTGGGGTTTTCTTGGCCAAGATACTGGAGTGGTTTGCCATTTCCTTCTCCAGCTCATTTTATAGACGAGGAAACTGAGGCAAACAGGGTTAAGTGACTTAATCAAGTACAGCTAGTAAGCGTCTGAGGCCAGATTTGAACTCAGGTCTTCCTGACTCCAGGCCCAGTGATCTATCCACTATACCACCTAGCTGCACGAATCATCTCTTAGAGCTCAACAAGTATGCTAAAAGGTAAGAGTATCATGAGACTGAGGCCAAAGATGAAGGTTTGAAGGTTTGAATTCTTTGAAGTCCACTTGGCTGCTGCCTCCCAACGATAGACAAGTTTCCTCGACATAGCCAAATTTTCATAACTACCTGTCCTTGATCACAAGGTCAGACAAGGCAAGATAGCGAACCAGGGACAAAGACTTTCCCATAACTAGGGGAAAAACATCTCAGAGTGTGTAGCTTAATATCTTAAGACAGTATGGTATAGTGTGATGCAGAGGAAAGAAGAATGAGATGGCAATCTAAAAACATTTGGTTACCAACATCTCTCTCTATCTCTGTCTCTGTTTATGTCTCTCTGTCTCTCTCTCTGTTTCTCTGTTTCTCTCTCTCTATCTCTCTCTCTTTCTTTATCTCTTTCTCTCTCTCTCTTTTACACACACACACACACACACACACACACATGTGATCACAGGCAAGTCACTTGAGTTGTATGAGTGAATAAATGAATGAGTGAAAAAGCATCTATGCATAATTTACTATGTACAATGCACAGTGCTAAGAATTAGGGAGTCAAATAGACAACCAAGAAAGAGCCCACTCTCAAGGATCTCATGTGCTAACAGAAGGAGGTGGTACAGCTAGAATGGATCAGTTACAGTGTGATGGGAATGACCTAGTGGTAATAAGAATGCAAAGGTAGGTAAGTGGTAAGACTTGGTGGTCCTTGGGTGGTAGTGGCAGGGAAGAACCAGTGGTCTTTAGGGAGTAGTAGGAAGGTAGATGATAAAGCCTAGTAATCCAGATGACAAATAGGTTGTTAGAGTTTAGAGAGAGAAATAAGGTTGATACACAAACACATCTTCTTTAGTGTGATCAGAATTGGTGAAATTATATCTATTCCCCACTGAACTAGTCTGACAATGTCAAGGACTTTGGTGGCAACAACTTTCTTCGTAAGCCTCAGTTTCTTCGTTGGTAAAATGAGGATATTAAGACTTGCACTGTTTTAACCTCATGAGACTTTGTAAACCTTCGAATGCTATGTAAATGTGGATGATGATGATGATGGTAGTGGGGGTGGTGATGGTGATGGTGATGGTGATAGTGATGATGATGGTGATGATGATGGTGGTGGTGGTGATGATGGTGATGATGATTATAACAGTGGTGGGTCAGTAGCTTGTCATTATTAGATCAGTTACTATGAAGAGGTCTTTGGCATTGGCAACTCCAAATGTTCAATTGGAGAAAAAATAAAGGAAAAAAATAAACATGATTTAAAAAATAGAGCTAGAGGGGCAGATAGGTGGTGTAGTAAATAGAGTGCCAGACCTGGAGTAGGAGGATCTGAGTTCAAATCTAGCCTCAGACACTTAACACAAAAACTAGACCTTGGGCAAGTCACTTAACCCCAATTGCCCTACCTTCCCCCTTCCAAAAAAGCAAAAAAATAAATAAATAAAGCTAGAGGCAGCATTGTGTTTTGGAAAGAGTTCTGTAAGTCTGATCTCCAAGGTATTTTCCATTTCTAACATTTTCTGCTTCACTAACTCTAAGAACTTCAATCGTTGTCATGGCTCTATCCTTGTAACTTCAAGAAAGTCCCTTAGTCTGAGTTCAGTTTCCTCATCTGTAATATGGAAATGGTAGTATGTAATGTTAATAAATCACCAAGGATGGATAGGATAGGACTGGGCAAATGGATTTCAAACTATTTTTAGTTCATACATTAATTTAGCACTTACTGTGTGCAAAGCATCACATCAGGCATTGGGAATACAGACAAAAATGAAATAATCCCTGAATTCAAAGAACTTACATTACAGTACATGAAGGGATCGGAAGAATAAATGACATTCACTAGCACTTTCTAGGTTTGGGAGGCATTGTACAATCACTGAACCTCTAACAACAACATTTTAAGACCAGTACTAGAAATATTTTTTGGATGGGATTGGTCCTATAATGGCATTGGATTAGGGAGTTTTGGGGTAGCTAGGTGGCACAGTGGATAGAATGCCTGGCCAGGAGTTAGGAAGACTCATCTTCTTCAGTTCAAATCTGGTCTCAGATATTTCCTAGCTGCATGTCCCTGGGCAAGTCACTTAACCCTGCTTGCCTCAGTTTCTTCATCTGTAAAATGAGCCAGAGAAGGAAGTAGCAAACCACCCCAGTATCTTTGCCAAGAAAACCCCAAAGGGGACACAAAGAGTTAGACAGGACTGAAAAACTACTTAATGGGGAAGGGAGTTTCCATCGAGGAAACGCCCCTTAGTAAGATGTATCAACAACTGTTTTGCAATTTATAGCCATAGTGAGGTACCTATGGCATTAAGAGCTTAAGTGATTTTTTGTGGGACACACAGTAAGTTTCTGAGGAAGAGCTAGAACCCAAGTCACCTTGACTCTTGACTTGACTCTCTATCCAGTATACCATGTTTCCTCTACAGACACAATTCTTTCCATAAGGAAACCCAAGCGGAGGTGTCCATCTCCTTCACCTTCCCTTCAACCTCTTCCCAACCCCAGTTTACCCAAACCCCTTCAGGGTTGGGGAGAAAAATACTGCCACTGGAAGCATGATTCCCATAGGAAAGAGCAGCATAAATATTCAAATTAGCTTGAATCTGGGAATCGACAACTGCAATGGTGGATCATTATACCTTACCATCTGGCCCCATCTTAAGGTCATCTTATGCCTTACTATTTGCCAGCCAGGTCCCACAACACTGCCATCTGACCTGCTGCTACACCCTATGGATTCCTGGGCCTTGTCATCTGTTCTGCCAATGTACCCTTAAGATTTCTAGATCTTTCTATCCACCTTACAGATGAATGATGTTTCCCCCAATTAGAGTGTAAGCTCCTTGAGAGCAGAGACTATTTCACTTTTTTAATTTGTATCACTGGAGTTAACACATAATAAGCTCTTAATAAATGATCTTTCATTAATTCATGACCCGTCATTTGTTGTTAAAAGTCAAATTTGTTGTTATTGTTATTTCCTCATCTGTACCTGCATTTCCATCTGCAAAATGGAATCATAACATTTGCATAAATTAATGTACTTGCACACAGAGTGATATACTTTCATATATTTAATAACAATCTTAAGCCTACATTACAGGCTTAAGAAGAAAGACTTTATAAACATTTAAGCTCTGAGAATTATGAATTGTTGTTATCTCACAGGATTTGTAGTGAAGACGAATTGAAATAATGATTATAAAGTATTCATATAAATGTGTTTTGTGTCATTTTGGGAGGTATAGATCACTTTTAATTTGGAATTAAAGGAGAGATCAGGGAAGGTATCATGTAAGAGGTGATATTTGAGTTCAGGTTTGAAGGAAGATTGTGCATTGCTAGCAAATATAATGCAGTATATTCCAAAGTCTTACTACACTGAAACTTTTGGAACATGTTGTCAGATGAAGTCTGTGTCTTGGCATAGGCCAAAATTTCCAGAGTAGAAGTTTTTGAAAATTAGGATGAGCCATGACTTTGCCTCTTCATGGAAGGCCTGATGCTATTGATTCGAATACAAGTGGCAGAAAAAAAAGCTAGGATAGAGATCAATCTTCCTATCAACCATTCACTTGTTCAAGGCAAGTTGCTATTTTTCAGAGAATGGTAAACAAGGTATTTTTGTATACACAAGAAACCTGGTAAATTGATTGTCTTTCCAAAATGGTTTTCCACTCTGTTATCTTTGGCACACTGCTGAGAAGCATCTGTCTTGGAAGTCCTAATTGCATAATGGGATTGATGCCTGAGTGATGATCATTTGTGGTTGGCAGGTACCTCCTCTCAATCCGAATGAACTTGTTGGATACCTACTATGTGCCTAATGCCTTTAGCAAGGAAATGGCAGGGGTTTGCAAAGAAATATGATATAGCCTGGGAGTGAAGAAACCTGGATTACAGTCCTGGCTCAGCCTCTACTTAGCTATGTGACTTTGCACAAGTCACGTCCCCTTTCTCTGTGGGCTTCTGCTTCTTCAAATGTACAGTGAGAAGGTCATTCTAGATTTCTCTAGTTCTTTCTAGTTCTAATAATCCTTTTTTCTATGTTCTAACATTCTATATCCTAATATCCCTTTTAGCTCTTAACTTTCTCCAAGACAAATTCTGATGGTCAATTCAGTGGTCAATTAATCCTTCAGAGGAATGACTATGACTTATGTCTCCTACCTCTTGGCAAAGAAGTGAAGGGCAAGAGAGACAGACTGGCCTTAGATTTTCAGACTTGATCAGTGTTTTGATTTCCATTTTTTATCCATACTTGTTATAAAGGAAAGTGGGTAGGTGAGTTAGTAGGAATTGAAGGAAGGAAGAGAGAGAGAGAGAGAGAGAGAGAGAGAGAGAGAGAGAGAGAGAGAGAAAGAGGAAAGAAGGAAGACAAAATATTTTTAAATGGAAGCACAAAAAATTGTTTTTTTGTCTGGGCAATTTTGTCCCTACTTTGTACAATTCTAAGTGTACACTTAAAAATACATATCAAAAGTTCATGGTTTCATATACATTCTTCCTGTTTTACTTTGTATATTGAAATGGTTGTTTGTCAATGATTGCTAAGTTCAAAATAAATATATTTAAAATCCTACAGGCCTGCCAAGAACAATGAAGGTAAGAACGTAGAAAGTTTGAGATGGAAGGAACCTAGGAACCTAGAGTGTTAGCACACAGACCATAGAAAATATTTGCCCTATAAGAGAGCAGAGAAGTCATTTCATCCTAATTCCCTCATTTTATAGAGGATGGAACTGAAAACTCAGATGGAATAATTTCCCCAGGATTTCATATTGAATTAAAAGCATATTAAAGACTGACTAAGGCTCCTGACTCCTTGTTTGGTGTTCCCCACTATACCACACTTCCCTTCCTAACTTGTCAGAGAAAAAAGAATTAGAGCCAATTAGAGTGTGAGACAGCATAGAAGAGAACCCTAAATGGCAGGACACAGCAGGGACCCACCCCCCGCTCTTGCCTCTCTGCTGCCATTTTGACTCTCGTGTTCCAGCAGGGGCTCATGGCATTCCGGAAATCAAAATGTTTACTGTACTTCAAGTTCATTCTCGCATTGAAAGTCTCCTAAGCCATTTATTTCTGAGCAATAACATTGGCGACTCTGGGCTAGGAGTGCCATTATGGAGGGGTAATCACCCTCCTGTGGAGCTACCAAGAGCATTGAGCTGTGAAGGCTTCCAAGCCTCAGTGGTATTGCTATCCAAAGAGAACCCCACTCCAGGGGCTGTCGTCTAGCTATTGTGAAATGTCTCATTTTTACGTGTAAATAAATCATTTACATAGATTACTCTGATCACTGCAGACTGCCAGCTGCTGCTAAAACGTTTTAAGTGAACACTCAGACAGGAGGAAGTTTGTTAAGCATTTACTACGAAGTTTGGCTCTTTTTACCTGAAGTCCTTTCCTTTGGGGGATTTCTGTACTTGGTTTTAAACTTCAGAAAAATCACTACCCCTGCTCTGAGGGCCTCTCTTCTACACCCCATTTGAGCCCCTCAGTTTCCTCAAAACATAGAACCACCAAGAGCTGAATACCTTACTGCAAATAGAAAGCTTGCCTAGTAATCTGAAGTTTTCCATATCTTATACATCCTGTCTTACTCTTGTAGGGAATTCTCAGGCAAAGAAACTTTCTCTACCAGTGCAGGCTGGATACTTTCTCTGAAACTCTGAAACTGTAGGGAATTCTCCGGCAAAGAAGCTCTCTCTATTAATGTAGGCTGGACACTTTCTCTGAAACAAATCAAAGAGAGTTGCCCAGAGAACTATAGATATTAATGGATTTGACTAGAATTATGCAGTCAGTGTGTGTGAGGAGGGCCTTGAACTCAGGTCTTCCTAGTTCCAAGACTGGCTCTCTTGTTGTTGTTGATTCTTTCTTCTCAAAGAGGTCACCAAGAGGATGATGTCTTGACTTGCAAGTGAATTGGATTTAAGTGAGGCAAAGCTGTGCAGTCATCAGCCTCACTTTCTGCTCCAGAGTCATCAAAGTACAGAGGCATGATATAAGTCAGGATGACTGGTGATGGCCAGGGACCAAATTACACTTTTGAGAAAATAAATTGGATTGGGGTGGGGGCAGTATTCCTATCTTTAGTGCCAGGAACATAGTATGTATTTAATAAGTGTTTGTTAAGTGATTTGCCTTGAGATTTAGATTGAAAAAGTGTGAATGTTTAGAAAGAGAAGAGGAAAGACTTGGAGGAACATGAGAACTATCATTAAACATTTCAAGGGCTATCATGTGTTCGATACCAAAAGGAAGAACTAGAACCAATGGTTTAGAGATACAGGAAAACATATTTCATCTGAATATAAAAAACAAACAAAAATGCTTGCCAACAAACATTGAGAGTAACCTTCTAAATGGGAGTATATAAAGTCTGGAAGCACTGAGTTTCCTGCCAACAGAAACATCAAAGAAAGGCAGATAAGTAGTGAAGCAGAGAGAACACTGCACCCTGAATCAGAAGACTTGAGTTCAAATTCAGCCTCAAAATGACCATAGGCAAGTCATTTAGCCTCTGCCTGCTTCAGTTTCTGCTGTTGTTCAGTCATTTTTCAGTCGTGTCTGACTCTTCATTGACTCCATTTGGGGCTTTCTTGGCAAAGATACTGGACAGGTTTGCTATTTCCTTCTCCAGCTCATTTTGTGGATAAGTAAACTGAGGGAAATAGGGTTAAGTGACTTGTCCAGGGTCATATAGCTAGGAGGTGTGTAAGGCCAGATTTGAACTCAGGAAGTTGAATCTTCTTAACTCCAGGCCTGGCACTCTATCCACTTTACCACCTAACTGCCTTAGTTTCTTTATCCATGATAGTAGGGCTAATAATAGCTTGCACCTCCAGGGTTGTTGTAAGGATCAAAAGAGATAACAAATAAAATGTTTTATAAACCTTAAAGCATCATATAAATGCTAGCTATTATTATTGTAACATCCCCTATGTTATAGGAGTGGGTCTAATGTCAGCACTCTCTCAGTTCAGGTTTGATGTTGGGATGAAATGACACACTCAAAAATCACTGAACATTTAACAACTCCAGAGCACCAGCCCTGGAGTCAGGAGGACCTGAGTTCAAATCCAGCCTCAAACACTTAAAACACACACACACACACACACACACACACACACACACACACACACACACACACCATGTGATCTTCGGCAAGTCACTTAACCCCAATTGCCCTACCTTCCACTCTCAAAAAAAATTTAACAAAGGAGAAGCTTGACTTTTCTCTAGCACCACAAGGCTATGCAACACTTAGTTTTTCTCAGTTCCTTACCCCACCCCCCACCTTGTCTCCATTTGGAAGCCCATCTGATTAATCAGTCATCAGGATGTGGCACCCACCAAGTCTGAGAATCCCCAGCTACCTGTGGTTGTTATGCCTCTAGACCAGGCAGTTACATCAGGGAAGTTGTGACTAGTCATTTTGCATGTGTATATAAAGTAGGGTCAGAGGGGCGGCTAGGTGGTGCAGTGAGTGGAGCATCGGCCCTGGAGTCAGAAGGACCTGAATTCTGATCCGGCCTCAGACACTTAATGCACACACAAACAAAAACCTAGCAGTGTAACCTTGGGCAAGTTACTTAACCCCAATTGCCCTCCAAAAAGCAAAATAAAGAAAGAAAGAAAGAAATAAGGTAGGGTCAGAGTGTCAGGGAAAGTAGGAGTGTTTGGGGAGCATCAGGAAAACAACAGTTCTCACATCTGGAAGAATTCTTTCCCAAACCTCCTTTACTGTTAGTGCTTTCCCTATATTGATGATTTCCTATTTATCCTTTCTATATCTTGTTTACATGTCCTTGCCCAAGAGACTGGGAGGGGATTGAGCAGGGACTGATTTTTGCCTTTCATAGTTTCCCTAGCATTTAAGCACAGAGCCTGGCATACAGTAGATGCCTAATAAATGCCAGATGACTGACATTGACAGGATACCCTCTTGTCAAGGATATTCTTGTGGGGATTCCAGATTCTGGCAGAGGTTGGACCCCCAAAATTGTTGAGATCCTTTCCAATTCTGGGCCACAAGGATTCATTGATTCTAGTGGGTTCTGGATATACTTCCAAATAAAGATCTCTTGTGGTATTTGTTAAGAAGCAGCTATAGCGTCAAAATCAAACAAAGCAAAATATTTTGAAAAAACAATGCAAAAACCACCTGTAAAAGATGAGCTTATAGCAGAATCTCCTCCACCAGAAAATGTTCTCAGGCAGGGCTCTTTTGACCTCAGAACCTTTTCAGCAATCAACAATAGACTACTTGGCAGGCTGAACCATACTGAATAAACAAACAATTTTGTTTGAGAAAGAGATTTAATAAGAGCTATCAAGTGCATGGATTTTCAGGGATATTTCTAGCACAATGCAAACATACAAATCCATTAAAATGACTTCACTAAATTGGGAATATAATCCCTATCAGAAACCCAGAGGAAACAATACATATATGGGTTCCTGAAAGGATGGTGGAGGTGGGCTCTTTTGGGCTTGCTTGGGATAGAGGGAAAGAGGAAGGGACAATAGGGAAGAGGGAGAGGGGAACAGATAGAGGGGAGGAGGAGGGAAGAGGAAAAGAGGGAAAAATAAGAGGGAAGAGAGGCAGAGGGGAACAGGTAGAGGGAAGGAGTAGGGAAAGAGGAAGGAGAGACAAACAGAGAGGTGATAGCTTTTCTGCCCACCAAAGTAGAGATAGCATCACATCTATCTGCTGTCTTCCTTGCCATTCCTCACACAAGATATTGCATCTTCCAACTATATGCATTTTCACTGGCTGCCCCACATGCTTGTGATTATTTCCCCCCCTTCATCTCCACCTCCTGGCTTCCTTCTCCTCATAGCCAAAGTCTTACCTTTTTCAAAAAGCCTTTCCTGATCACACTTAATACTAGAACCTTCCCTCTGAGATTATCTCTAATTTATCTTGTCTCTATCTTTGCAAATAGTTGTTTATATGCTACATCCCCAATTTAACCATGTATTTCCTGGGAGCAAGGGCTGTCTTTTGCCTTTTTTTGTATCCCCGATACTTAGCAGAGTGCCTGGAATACAATAGATTAATAAATGCTTGTTAACTAACTGACTTACTTTCACTGTGCTAACAGGGAAAACTACTGTCAGAAAGAACCAAAAAACTCCAATGTGTGGAAGGGAGAGGAGGGAGGGAAGAAGGGAGAAGGAGAAAGAAAGGGAAAAGGAGAAGGAGAGGGAGGGGAGAGAGAGAAAGAAGGAGAGGGAGATGAAGAGGGAAAAGGAGGAGAAGAGGGAGAGGTAGAAAGAAAGGGAGAAAGAGGAGAGGGGAAGAAGAAGGAGAAGGGCTAGGGCAAGGGAGACAGAGATGGAGAGAGAAAGGAGCAGGAATTTGATCAGACTAGAAGTAGAAATTAAAGGCAAAAACCAAAGAACATTGAATTTAGGTTCAGAGAAATTCTAGGCATGGGAGTCAGTAAAAATGTACAGATCAGGAAATGAAGGTTTAAGGAATAGCAAAGGAGAAATGAAAGAGGAGCTAGAACACCAAAATAAAGGTTGCATATGTAGCCTGGATAGACTAGCCAATGGGGGGAGGGCAGTCTTTGAAGCATGCAGAGATATTCCCTGTCTGCTTCCAGCCTAACCATGTGGAAATTTTGGAGAGCCAATTTCTGGACATAAACGACTCAGGGGGTTGGTATCATATGGTGACAGAAAGTCAACTAATTGGCTTGAGAGTCAGAAGAACTAATGAGTCAGAAGTTTCTGAGCCAGAACTGAGTGCAAA